>CAJNIZ010012781.1:52487-64243 GCA_905231905.1 Symbiodinium pilosum
CCTAATTTTAGGAAACCCCCATAGTTTGACTTAAAGGTTCTGGAATTGGGCGTGCGCGAGGTTCGCGGGCACACCGCCGCTGTCCTGTTTGGTCTTCAGGGTTTGCCTAGGAGTCGACAGGGCGCGGCTCCTGGTTTTTAGGGCTGACATAAGCTTTAGGTTAAATCCTGCCCCCACTCAGTAAGAGTCTATAATAGGGCTCATATGAAGGGCTCCATGTAGTCATATTATAATTGTATTAATGAGTGGGGGGCAGTACCCAAGCTTTAGGGCTTAGGGCTAGGGCTTTTGCACGCTGGCGGCCTTCATTCGCTTAAACGTAACTGCATTTCTGTTTTTGGGCGGGTACCCTCTGGTGGTCTCTCTTGAGAGAACCTAATGTGAGTCGCGTCTTTTTGGTGGTTGAATCCAGTAAGATTAGTTTCCTCATATAAAATACTATACCCCAAAAGAATGGTATAATCTTACTCTATATTGGGGGGTTACTATCCCCAAAGAAAATACTATTCCTGTAGTTAAGGGAAATCCTGAACGGCATGCCGCCACATGCCACAGGAGTCAATACAAGGGCCTAAGCAAAATAGGTTTGCGAAGTACACAACACCACGATCGCGTACGGGCCATAAAGGGACTGTAATCCTGATGGTTCAGTATTCTACATGGCACTGCCACAATAGGCTTCAAATTACTAAAATCTTGAACCCCCCATCCCCCCGTTAATCATCCTTTCTTCGATGATGCACCCCAGAATTGCCTGATTTCGCATGTCCAAGTTCTGCAAGACTTTGGACTTGGGGTTCTCTAAAGATCCGTAGTGCCTGTTTCGGCGTTCCTTTGCATAGGGGTTATAGTATCCGGAGGTATATAAGCGGGCCCCCTGCTTTTGGCAACCCCCCTTCCCCCCTATACACTATGTAACCCCAGGATGAAAATCTGAATCTTCTTCCATTACATTCGGAAAATATCCCCGAACCCAAGATAACCCCATACATTACTATATAATCTTTGTACACTCCCTAACCCTAAACCCTAAGCCCTAAACCCCTAAACCCCTAAACCCTATACAACCACAATTAGATTCAGCCAAAGTCACCCTAAAGTGCACGAAGAGCATCGCCACTGTCATGCCCTCGTGTCAGCCAGGAAGGGGGTGGGTTTATGGTTTAGGGTTTAGGATTATATAGGGTTCTAAAAGGGATTACACAAGGTTATATAAGATTTGAAAGGGCTATATACAGTAAGGTTTGCGGTGCAGGGCTTCGGATTCAGGGCTCAGGGCTTGAGGTCTGGGATTAGTGTTCAGTCTTCAGGGCTAAGGGCTGTGCATCAAGGGTGACTGCACAAATTAGCGTTTAGGGTACCACTTCTGGAGACGTAAGTGGAGAAACATGGAGTATGACATGGAAGCTGGGTGTATATAGGGATTGATAGGGTGTATCCTGTGCGATGTCACACGGATGTACCAGCAACCTAGCAATGGTTTCATGAGACAACTGAATCAATATCGAAGTATGTGCTCTGCTCCTCCTAACACGGATCCCCAAACAACTTACTGATACTGTCCTTGCTGTAAGGCTACTCCCACCACAGACATGACCACAAAACTCTGCACCTAAGCGGATAGTGATGGCTTTGGCATGTACACCTTCCAGACCTTTGCTTGACTTCAACATTTCTGACACTTCCTTGGCCTGAAAGTGGAGTTTCCAAAAATTAGGGGTACTGCTTGGGGGTCCCTGTAATAAGGACTATAGTATATTGGGGTCGATATGCCGGGCCCCTATTGATGCAAACTACCCAAATTCCCCAAGCCCCCAAAATCGAACCCTCAACCCATAAACCCATCAGACCAGAAGGTCAAGCAAAACTCCGTCAGCTTCGTCCAAACCCTACGCTCTAGATCCTAAACCATCAGCCCTAAATCCTGAACCCTTAACCCTCAATCCTGTAATTGAGGCAAGTTTCAAAAAGCAGCACCAGCTTCAGTCGGAGCCTTGAGGGGCACGCAAGCAATAGTGTAGACGCCCCGAGAATTACCAAAAAGAACTTGAGGTCTAGTTAAGGCAACGCATATACCACAATTATGTACGGAACCTGGGACCACAATATTGGCAATTATCTAGGCACCTGCATTACAATTGGTCGGCTTTGGGTTTAGGGTACAGCAAGTACAATACGTTTTGGGCTGGGCAACACAGATGACAGAGGGCCTGAGGCCCGGGGAAGCTTTACCTTAAAGGCGAAGGGCGCGCAAAGTTCCAAGCAATCCAATGCCAAACAAGTTAACACTTCCTCTGCCTCTAAAATCATACAGATCCCAGATTATATACTTGCGTAAAAAGGGCTACTCAACTTCTCCATTTCTAGGGGGTGAGGGGTATTTGATAGGAGGGGCTAGCGGGCTTGCTTCTAGGCCTTGGCTTGCCTACGGCTGAGGGTGAGCAAGGCACATAGGGATGTATAGGGATATACAGGGATGCGTAGGGACTAGGGATGTACAGGGATGTAAAGGGATGTATAGGGATGTATGGGTATGCATGGGGAAAACGGACATGATATGTGTGGACAGGTATGGCTGTATATAGGCTGTGAAACAAGACACCGTTTTGTCGCGGCCCCCCCCCCACCCCCTGTTGCATACCCCATTTGTCGCGGTCTGTTGTTACATACCTTTGTAGCGAATGCTTGGCGCAGGTATGCCCCACAAAAGAACATTGTCGCAAAGGTGCTTGTCGCAAGCCAGGCCATTCTGTTACAAACCTATGTCGCGGAATGGCCGCCCAAGCCTGTTACAAACCCAGCGTTTTTGATTCACAACCTTAAATTTGCGTGTTTTCTTCTATTTATTTGTGTATGGATAGGGTTCAGTGTTTAGGGTTTACCATGCCCAGGACTAGCATGGAACCTCATGACGCCCTTGTGAAGAAAGCACCAGTGGGATTCCATGGTGGTTGGGGAAGGGGTAGCATTCATAATGGGCAGCACGAAGACGTCCATGACGAGAACACACACAACATCAAGCACCGTAGAAGCCAGTAGTCCCCCGTAAGTAGATAGAATATGCCCTTGCGTACATTATATAAGATCCCCATGTACGCCATATCCTATCTACTTAAGAGAGACTTTTGTCTACTCTACTGCACATCCACCAAATCCTAGAATATGCGGTATATGGGGATCTTATGATAATATGCCCAAAGCTGGATTCTATCTACTTAAAAGGACTGCAAACACCTATCAATCCTTTACCAGGATATTCGTTAGGTGGACCCCCCCCACCCTGTAATAGTGGTATAATAGGAATATAAGGGGCCTATAAGGGGCCCCAAATATGATCACCATTACCCTTATAGTCACTGTTACTGGGTGGGGGGTCCACCACAAATATTTGTGATTCTACAGGCTTTTACATTGGGATTTCTACATTGCCATTCTACAGGTCACTGCTGACAGGAACGTCAACCATGATCGTCAACCGTGATTTCCCAGCCTTCCAGAGGGACGCTAAAATTAATCCCCTCCCCTACTACTACGAAAAACACACCTCCTAACATTGCACATAGATTCCCACTGCGGTCTACTAGAAACCACTGGGCTACCCTAAACCCTAAACCCAATTGGGATTGTTTTTTTTTGGGGGGGGGAGGCCAGGAGCGGGAGGACTTCCCTTCCATGATGAGTCCATTACCAACACCGCCGAAACCGAAACCGCGACCCAGGTTTAGGGTGTACGGTGCAGGAATCGCGTACCTGAATCCCCGCACCCCCACGCGGTAAACCCTCAACCCCAAACACGTAAACCCTAAACTCCAAACCGCTAAACCCTACACCCTAAACTAAATCCCCAAACCCCTCAACCCTAAACCTTTAATCCCAAACCCCCGAAAACCCTCTAACCTATGTACTCCTTGATATAATCCCCTATATAACCCAATTTAAGGAGTTTAGACTATAGCTCACATTAAACCCCAATCCCAGCTTCCATTTCATTTTCCATTTTCTTTTCCATTTGATTCTCCATTATTAGGGTATAACCCCCTTGAAGGAGTTTAGACTATAGCTCATATGAACCCTAAACCCTAAACCCTAAACCCAGCCCACATGATGAGGCTCTGGCTCTGGGTCCGCGAGCTGCAGCAAGGTGTCCGGCCCATTTATCTCAGACAAGGAAGGTTGAAGACTTGGATTGGGAATTTTTGGGGGGTTTAGGGTCTAAACACTTGGGGATTTTATGAGGTTTTGGAGGTTTAGTTGGATTGAAGTTTCCGGTTTGGGTTTCGGGCTTTAAGGTCCAAAGATTTCGGGAGTCTGCACTGAGTTCAGGTCAGGGTGCATAACAGTTGTATGATTTCAGCTGAGAACTTCAAGCTTGAGGGTTGCAAGTTTACAGTGGAAGCCGGCAAACCCTAACCCTAAACCGCGCACATGTATGTCTCCCTCCCCCAAAACAATAAACCAAAGGGAAAGCAGCATAAGAAATCACTCCAACTTGTTTGGCCTTTACTGTAGGGTTCAGTGCTTGGAGTTTTGCATCAGCAGTTTTAATTTTGTTTGGTTTTGGGATGTTTTGGGACATGAATAGATCCCTCTCTTGGACGTTGACATCAATGTCAGGAAGTATACTTTTGCTGAGCACGCCACATGAACAAGACAAGCCCTAGAGAATCCCAAATAGGGTCCCTTATTATCATTATTATTATTATTTCCATTTCATCCCCATGTGAGCTATAAACTCCTAGCATGCCCCCTAATAACCCCTATAGTAGTCCCTATATAATCCCCTATGTAACCCCCTGTGAGGAGTTTAGACTATAGCTCATGTATCCCATTTGAGAAGCCCGCGTCAGATGCCTCGCGGCCGGTACCGATGCTGAGACCAGCTGCAAGGCAGAAGTAGCCAATGTAACCTGGTTTTAGGATTCAAGGATACAGGGTATGGCTAAGAACCATTGGCCGCTCATAGTAGGCCATGGGTCCCCATGTGCATAGGATTTACCCTAAATCCCAGCATCCCCTAAAAGGGTTAAGCGTTTTAATATCAATGAGAAGAGATGAGGCAAAAGCCGCTAATCCCCGGCCAAGGTGCCCAGATACCCACCCACCACAGGCAGCGGCAGCATCTGGATATACTGGCTCCTGGCAACGCAAGGTGATGAATTCCGGAAGGTATGTATAGGGTGATACTGTCATACTTTGATACAGGTATACAAAAAGTTTCAGCAGGGGATACCCCAACGTATGTTGCAAAATGGGGAGGGCGGAAAATGTTGTTGAAATCTTTGGGGCTATGAAAGGATCACAGGGACTTTGGGAGGATGCCAGAATTTACCAGTCGTTAGCAGGAGATGAAGGAATATACGCTGGATACTAAAAATCCTGCATGATGCCAAGTACCCTACACCTTGGGAGGTATGGACCAAAGGTATGCGAAGGTCACGCAGGATTTCTAGGATCAACAGTAGGATGCAGGGCACTGCGATCAGGGGTTATCTTGTGACTAGTATGGGAATCCAATTCTCCATTCCCTACTCAACCCAGACTATTAAGACCTAGGTAAACCTATTACGAACCAATGGTGCTTTAAAGCATATGCATGCCGATTTGAGCAACCGTGCGATACAACCTGGTTCTAACATGGGTTTCGCCTACCTACAACCCCATAAATCACGATGTGACGCCTTCGAAATAAGTTTAGGGGTCGTGGGTTCAGGGTTTAGGGTTGAAACTTGTTGGGGTGCACCATCCAGAGCTCGAACATCTGCAAACACGGGAAATGGTCAAACACTCGAGTTTTGGAATACTTGAATGTGCAAGGATACTTACTAGCAGGTTCGCAAGGTTCGCCAATCCACGCGTACAGGGCATTACTGCTTTCTTGGATTGTACATGAAATTTCTAACCCACTGATAGATAGCTCCGAGCGGGGCAATACCTCAAAAATTGCCAAAGCGTAGGGTGTCCCTGGATGTCCCTCATTATTGGATAACCCAGACCCATGATGAATAAGCCTCCTCCCCTTAATAGGGATTATAGTAGGGATCCTAATACGAAGGCCCTCAAAAGGAGGGTTTATGAATCATGCATCCCTAAACCCTAGCGCCTAAATAGTAGTTTCCATTTCCCAGTATCCCTAAATAACCCCAGATCTACATTAGTTGCCCTAAACCCTAAACCCTAAACTAAATTCGTTGTCACCGACGCCCCCGAAAGATCCGAATGGCTGGTGCCAGCCAAGGCTCACCCTCGAACAGCCCACAACGATGAGGCCGATCCCAACTATGACAGTGCCTGAGCTATGTAGTCTAAACTCCTTAAAGAGGATTATATAGGGGACTATTTGGGGCAATATAGGGTTTAGGGTTTAGAGTCTAAACTCCTTAAAGAGGGTTATATAGGGGACTATTTGGGGCAATATAGGGTTATATAGGGTTTAGGGTTTAGAGTCTAAACTGCTTAAAGAGGGTTATATAGGGGATTAGAAGATCCCTTCATTTGGGGTTGAGGGTCGAAACTCCTGAAAGAAGGTTATATGCGGGATTATATGGGGGACCCCTATAGGGGCTTTTAAGGAGGATACTCGGAGTCAAGACTATGGCTCACCTCAGCAACGATTCTTCCACTACTTCGGCGGGCTTCACGGTTTAGGGTTTAGGGTTTAGGGTTTGTATGTGACCTCAAACATAGCAAGACGCTTGACCTTGCTGTGGCCCGTGCTACCGTTCAGGATGATCTTAGGAGGTTCATGTTCATGTTTTAGCGCTCATGATGCCCCAGCGCATAGAAATTCAATACCCTGGGCGTCGCAAGAACCTATTCCCTCATAAGCCTCATATTCGAGATATGTTGTATTGGAGTCTTCAGATTTCAGCCCAACCTTTAAGCCGTAAATATGTACCGGAGGCCGGGCAATGCCAAGCATGTTACGATTGCTATTGTACAAGACATTAATATTTCGTAATAGGCCTACATAGACCCCAGCCCAGATAACATGAGCGTCTCGTACTATGCCTACCAACACTTGCCTGGCCGCTGCTGAGGCATTGCCACAGTCCAGTGGTGACCAGAAGTGCCGGTGACAGTGAATCCGATCTGCCCCAGTGCACGATGTTCCGAACCTATCATAGTTTCAGGGGTTACTGGGTTGCTGTTAAGGAACTTGAATTCAGTTACCATAATGGGTATATGTAGTAAATAATGGTGTTCCCCCTATATAGTAACGTAACTTAATTTAAGTTCCTTAACAGTAACCCAGGTTAGTGGGCTTAGAGGGCCCTAGGGCTTTGACTTACGGCTTCAGGAATCGCTGCTTGGTGGCAGTTTCGGCCAGGCAGGTGGGGCAGCGAAGTACAAGGTACAGACACCATGGGCAACTGGGTTTCGTGGTATTTGGGGCAGGAAAGCTGGGACCGTGCTTTTGAAACTACAATGTTGGGCACGAGCTCAACATAGAGCCTTGCGTACGCCCCGTTCAGAAGGGAGCCCACTGGAAACTAAAGGGACCATCCAATACAGATCCAGGAGCAGATCCTCTCAAAGGAGAGTTGAACACAAACGATTCGGCATTTAGGGCGATCCTACCTATGAAGCAAATAGGTAACCGGAAAACGTCTAAAGGTCTGTGGTTTCAGGACTTACGGACTTAGGATTCTTGGGTATGGGGTTCAAGGTCTTGGGGACTCTGGGTCCTCGTTTGATGTAGTTCGGGCTATGGTTGGGTTGCTAGAAAGTCTCTTCCTAGCGTTTCCTTCTTGAGGCTCTGTTACTTCCGAAGATGCTGCCTCCATCAGCCTCAAGCCTTTGACCTGGGGTCATATTTTCGGTTTTCAGCACACAGCTCCCACAGAAGGTTCTAAGAGCCATAGTCATCAAGAATTGGCACTGCAAAGGAGAACGCCCAAAGCTCAAACCCTTAAACGCATTGATGAATCGTCGTAAACTCTGACAAAACTAGCAGACTCCCACAAACTAGCATGGAACCTGACATTTCTTTTAAAAGGGGGCTGTATGCGGCTCCGGGTTTGTCTCTGGGAGGGTAAAGCCGAAACCCCCTATCCCCACTCGTCCCTTTTATCTCCAGTATCACCCATATATCCCTATGTATCCCTATATGTGCTCATGTACACCTGGGGAGTGTACATAGCTTGTCAAACCAGCAAAGGCACCATGCCCGCCAAGAAGATGAGACCTACGTCCTGGATCTGGCCGATCGAAAACCTTTGGGTTTGGATGGTAAGGGCTCCGGGCTTGGTGTATAAGAAGGTGCCCTACGTCTAGGGTTTAGGGTTTAGGCTTCGCGTGTAGGGCTTAGAGGGTTTGTGTGGTGTTTGGGGATTGGGACTTAGAGGGTTTTAGGGTTATGCGGTGTATGGGGATCGGGACTTACAGTGTTACAGGGTTCATATGCCGTATGGGCATTGGATCCTCTGGTGCTTTAGTGTTTGGGGTAAATAATTCCCCTCACACTAACAGCTATCATCTTAAACCCTGTACCTATATTCGCTTCCCCACTCCTGCTGAAGCACCAGTACGTAGCATGACATCTTGCAGGCGTTTTCAGATTTACGGTATACGGTTTGGGGTCTGGGTATCTGTGATATGTTATACCGTAGTTACACAGAGTTATCAGGACATGATAACCCAGACCCCTGATTAATAAACCCCCTCCCCTTAATAGGGATTATAATAGGCATCCTTATATTAAGGCCCTTAAAAGGAGGGGGGGTTACTAATCATCGATCTACATTATTGGTAATCATTCAGCGCAGCGAAGCTGTGTCTGGGCTGAACAGGCCTTTCAGTCTGCATAGGCTCTCCGATATCTTTGTCCTTCTCATGGCGCAGGCTCTTCATACGGTGGATACTAAAAATCCTGCATGACCCGAAGTACCATATACCTTGGGAATTATAGTACTATAGTATATCAGGGTCATGCAGGATTTTTAGTATCAACAGTATCTTTGTTGTTCTGTTGGTGGACCATGGCTAAGCAAGCAACAGGAATGCCCCCCATACAAACTTCACAGCGCCCTTCAATACCCCCTAGTCTCCCTACATTAACCTTCCTTAAGCCTTAATGGAAGGTACCCCGCTGGCAACTCCACGCTTAGAACCCTAATCCTCGAACATGGACCCTGAACCCTAAACCCTATACATCCCCAGCATAACCACATAACCCCAGTATATGCCCTTTTAACCCCTGTACAAACCCCCATATGAGCTATAGTCTTAACTACAAGACCTGCAATGGCCCCCTATATAACCCTATGCATATTCCCCTTTCAGGAGTTTAGACTATAATCCAAATCTACTATACTAAAGAGCAACCTCACCATGGTAGTTTCCATTTATTTTCCATTATCCCAATATAACCCCAACATAACCCCAATAGAGCCCTGCAGAACCAGTGAGCTATAGTCTAAACTCAACGAGCCCTATAATGGTCCCCTGTATCATCCCCTATATATTCCCCCTTTATGGATTTTAGACGATAACTTTTATAACCAGAAGTGATCTGCAACTTCCAGAGCCGAAGGACACTATGGATGACAGTGATGTCATCGCCACCTGCATCACCTGGGGTTTCTGGATGGGTTTAGGGTTTAGAATGAAGGAAAAAGGAATCGAGGAACGGAAAAGAAGATGGACCCTAAACCCTAAAACCCTAAACCCTAAACCGGTTTAGGCGAAGGAATGGACAGGAAAATGGAAGCCAGTGTCTAGGGTTTAGGGTCCAGAGCTGAGGTGAAGGAATGGAAAAGAACATGGAAGCTACTATATCAGGGTTTAGGGTTTAGGGGTTAGGGAACTACGATCATGGGTTTAAAGGAATTACTATAATGGGTTTTAAAGGAGCTACTATAAGGATCGATTCCTTCATTCATAGCTCCGGATTTAGGTTTCAGGGCTTAACGTGGGGAATAGAGGAATGGATCAGTAAAGTAGACTCGATACACTCCTCAGTTAGATTGTGTTTCCACTTTCTTTTCTTCTTATGGCGTTGTGGCTTCGCAAGACTTCGTGTCACAAAGGAACTTCTTCCAACATTCCCATAAATCTGCTTCACGTAGACCTTGAAGGCTGAAACATGCAGAACCTTTTTTGGTCGGATGGTGATGTAATACCGAAATTGTAATCGCATGCCTGTGCCCACAAGTACTCTGGGGGTATGAGGCGATTATGAGGAGGTTAGTTCCCACTTCGGCATGGTAGGTGGGTTATCCAGATTCGTGCCATGTGGGACGGCTCAAGTTTGACAGTAAGCAACATGTCCAAAAGAGATTCGCACATACTGCGAAACACCTTCACAGGGAAGCTGGGGCAAGCGGCTTCTATTTTGAAAGCTGGGCCCTGGCTTTCAAGATTCTGGCCACCTTGGCCCTGAAAGCCCAAAAGCTTAAACCACCCGTAAAACAGAAACCCACACACTCGTGGCCGCCTAAGCACTACATCCTGGAAACTACAGCTTCCCCAAGTGGAGGCAGGTGGCGGCTGAGCTCAAGAAGTAAATCTTCACGATGCTCGGCCTCAAGAGCTGTAGAGTTGGTGGATTGCGGGGGCCCTCAACCCCCCCCCCATAGTTCAGGTGGATCTTTCGAGGTTGCGCTCTAACAGCTTCGGGGACGGAAGTTGCTTTGCAAAAGCTTTCTGTGCTGTTGCTGAGGCTACGGGGTGGATGCTGAATAAGTGGAACGGGGCTTTGGGGTATCTCATGCTGTAGTCCAGAAGCTAGTGTGGTAGTTTTAGGCAGGAGGGTAGAGGTTTGGGGAATAGGTTCTTTTTGGGGGTGGGCTTTTAGCAACGTTCGCTATACGATCTGCTCTGTCTGCATTGTCAAGCAATCTAGCAGCGCTCTAGCCACTTCGTTGATGTAGGTATGCTTCCTTGGGCTCCTTAATTCAGAAGCCAGGCTCTCGACATCAGGTTGGGGTTGAAGTGGTGATGCAGCTGACGCAGGAAACTTTGCCCTGCGTTGCCTACACTTCCCTGTACTGGAGACTAGTTATGTTCAGATTCCAGGGGATAATGTTGGTAGCAATGCCCATCAACCTTCCTTTAATTCCAGCTCTTATTGAATTCTCCGTTTGATTCTCCATCATTGCTATTATGCACCTCAAATGCTGAACGGCAAACCTAAAGCCATAAACCCTACTGTAGTCATTGGGGCTTCTATTGTACTGACGGTACCGAGATACCACTGAATCTACTGAGTGTATGTTGTGGGTGCAAGTGTAACCGAATACGAGCTCACATCCTTTACTGGTTTTGTTGCATAACAATAATATGTCTTCTTTTTTGTATAATTGATACAAGGTCCCAACAGTGACACAATTAGATTTCATCGACTCTGCGTGGCGCATCGCGAATTGGCCCAACCAAGACTTCAAGAGCATGTAGGAGACCTGCCGCACTCTAAGCACGAACCCCCCCATCCGCGAATGTTTTATTGTATATTCCACCCATTCAAGGCCAAGCTGCATGTACTGCAAGAATTCGGCTTGCGGAAAAACGATGTGAGCGTAAGACACCAGTGATGGCACCTGGGAGGATTTGGCTTCAGGTTAATGGCTTATTGTTTCCTAGCTGCTGAGTTTACGGCCGCAGCAGCAGCAAAAGCAGCACTAGCTCAGGCTTGGCTTTGATCCCACTCCACCGCAATCTGTGACATAACCTGCGCATGAAGCCCTTCGGCAGACTAGGTAGGCATATAACACACATGAGCGTTCGCCGAAACTCCTTGTATAATTCGATGCCATGGA
>CAJNIZ010012781.1:64298-79754 GCA_905231905.1 Symbiodinium pilosum
GGGCTTTTTGTGCGATTCCTACATCTCACGGCATTGCTTCTCTTCGTGCTTAATACGCGAGTATTGACCATTGCTCACATGTCATCTGTAAGAAACACTGTCTCCAAAAAGACTAGGACACGTCCTGTTCAGCTCATGTGGTCTTTTATGATAGTTGTGCTTAGGGACTGCAGGATGTCATCTGCCTGATTCCAAGTTCAGCCTTTCCCTTTCTAAGAAGCAAACACTATGGCCCATCAAAAAAGTTTTCCGGTATCAACAATCGAGTCAGTTGAAAAATTGAAAGCTAGGTTTAGGAACAGGCTTATATGGGCGTATAGGAATATCTAACCCGCATGATCTCCTCATAATCCTTATCTAGCTGCCCCCACAATAGCCTGGTGCCTCCAGATAGATGTCCCTATGCAGTAGCCCATCACAGGTGGGTAGCTACAAGGCTGGTAGTCTCATGGCCCTTCTAGACCACTCCCCGAAGGTACAGGGGTCTTATGGGACTAGTATGGAAACTACCCACCAATAATCTACCCACCTGTAATGGACCTCTATAAAACCCAGATACCCTTACCTCGAACCCTAAACCTTGGGCATCAAGACCTAGTGGCCATGCCTTAGATTCCCAGCTGGAGCCCATATAATCCGCAAACCAACATGGAACCTGAAAACCGTTCTGTAAAGACTGAAGTTATTGAAGGCTATATGGGACTCTATGTTGGTTTGGGGGAGTGTCAGTTTTCGGATGTAGGCTTAGGGTTAAGAGTTGCCTTGTCCAACTCGAAACTGGGGCCCGCACACACACGATCCTTGGCTGGTCAAAAACATCATCCTGTTTCCTAATTCCCCGCCCTCAACCGGTTTTACCAATGTTTTCCTCAAAGAAATCCCATGCACTGGGGACCATGTTTGAATTTCTGAGGTGGGGGAGTGCTTAATGTCAAGAGAAAAGAGTATGCACAAATGGTTCGAAGCAGGCTGAAGGTAATGTTTTTGAATGCTTTCACAGGGCAAGCACCCGTATGGTTTAGGCTGTGTTGAAATTCAAGTACCAAAGCTTCTAGGGCTTCTCCCCTCCCCCAACTAACATGAAAACCTAGATAGACCCCCACTCGGGCTTCCATCATGTTAGTTGGGGGGAGAGTACCGTGTAAGGCCATGTTGCTTTTTGTTCATGAACCATAGAGTTTTCAAGTCTGGATGTGTAGCGCCGAGGGGGACATGCTGCAGCTCCTCAAGTGAAGGGTTGTTTCTGCGTCTGCTTATGGAACAGGAGGATTTCGGGAACACCAACCCCACCCCATCCACCCACCCACCCCCCCCCAAAAAAAAGCAATGATCAGCAACGTCTGGTCTGCGTGCATTTGAAGAAGCCCACCCCCCCCCCCCCAACCTTTCGCCATCAGAATAACAAGCCCTGCCATTGTGCCGCAGCAGGATATTCTTGAAATCCTCTCTAGGTAACCTGTATGTGGACCCACAACCCTCTGTAATACCCATGTACCCCTCACTTAGGGGTCAGGGGGACTTAGTAAGTAGGTAAATAATTCGGCTTGCTATACGGGTTATAGAGGTTATTAACCTACTTACTCTCCCTGACCCTCTAGGATCTTAACCTACTTACTAAGTCTCCCTGGCCCTCTAAGTAGTGTCCCTCATTCAGGGCCGCGTTTGTTGAGAAATTCCGATGTCACGGCAGATCATTCTGGCCTGCAACCTAAAGTGCATAGTATCCTCTAGGCTAAACTCCTTATCAGTGAGATAATTACTACTATTATTATTGCTATTCTTATTACTACTATTATTATAGGGGGTTATATATATATATATTTATATGGTTTAGGGTTTGGGGTTGAGGGTTAGGGCCTCGACTCCTGACAGGGGGCTAGATAGGGGATTTTATGGGGGACTACTGTAGGGGTGAGTAAGGGGGATACTGAGAAATTAGGCTATGGATCATAGGATCCTAGTATTATACGTTACGTCCTTCCGCCTCACAGTAACAAATACGATAATGGGTAACAGAAGTTAGAACTCCCTAGTTAAACCCTAAACCAGTTGTAGTAAGATCCCTCTAGCAACAGTTGGGGAGGATGATAACCCCGCCGAACCCCAAAAGCTCAAAATCTGAGGCAGAAGCCGGAGGCATAAATCTCACACCCCACAACAGCTCTAAACCTGAAACCCTATCACCTCTACACCTTAAACCTCCCCAAAACCAATAGACCCTAGAATTTCTGAAATCCCTTTTAACACCCCAAAACCCTCTAAACCCTATAGACCGTTATAGACTCCCCCAAAGCTCAGAAGCTAAACTTGCCGGGACTCAGGTTCACCAGTCCGTAAAGAACTCCAGTCAGGTGGTCCTGGCTACTAAATTCCTCCCCTTAACATGAAACTAGGATTTAGGGCTTACGGGTGTAGGATTTAGAGTTAGGGGTTTTGAGGCTTAGGGTTCGGGGGTTTAGGGCGTTGGGCTTGGGGGCGTAGGGCTTTGGGTTAAAGGTTTAGGGCTTCGTGTCCTCCTATGACTGTACTTGTTCCTGTTAGAGCGAAATGCAGGATATAGGTGATATAGGGTTGTATAGCGTGATATGTGGATGTCTAAGAAAAAAACATATCTATAGAGATAAAGGAAAAAGATGGTTTAGGGTCTAGGGGCCTAAACCTTTATAGAATAGATAACAGAAAATGAAATGGAAAAACAATCAGAAGATGAAAAGGAAACTGGGATCATCTAGAGCTTTCAGGGATTGTAATGTAGCTGCTTTAGGGTTTAGCTTGTTTCGGAATTAGGTGTACCTTCCTCTACTAGTGGGGCATAGTAGGTGTAGCAGGAGCAGCAGCAGCAGCAGCAGCAGCAGCAGCTGCTTTACTACTGTGAACAGAGAAGGTAAAGGTCCAGTACTTGTATTACTGTGGGTGGAGGAGTCTTGCAGTATGCTGAGGATCCTACGTCATGCAAGATTTTCTCCATCCGCCATAGTACCGCTTCTTGTACCGGCAGCTGTGTGCTGATTCATCATCCAGCTTCCCATGCTCCGGCTCTTGTAGATGCGCAAGTCTTTCGGGCTGTGAATTGTAGCCCAAGTCGCAACATCGACAATCTCGCTGTCAATACCCCGCTGCAGCGCCTGCAGGCACAAAGCTGCTTTCAAAAGAGGTAAGAAAGACAAGGTCCGTCGCGCCTGCTCAGGGGCGCGCTTCAAACTCCATCGGTTGGGGAGAGGGCGGCGGGGGGCAGGGGGTGAGGAGCTGGAAATCAAAAAGTTGTCGCCGGGAGTCCTGGAGTTTCATTGAGGACGGTGGGGCTGGACTGGGTCGCCCACCACTAGAGGGGGAGTAGAGGGGGCTTAAAGAGATCCAATCCAAACACCCTGAGGCTGGATCAGCTTCCCCTGTTCCTGAAACCCTGAACCCCTATACCCTAAACCTTGCACTCTAAACTTTCAGACCCTAAAATACCGATCCTAAACTCTAAGCCCAACACCCTAAAACCCTATTTCTTTGCAGGTTGCACCCCCTAAAGGATCCAAAGCACGGAACACCCAAAATGACCCCATTAGTTTTCCCATGGAAAACTAGGGTATTGCTTCTGACGTGCAATGCTTTGGATCCTCTAGGGGGTCTGGGTCCTCCGCCTTACCAGCACTCCTAATTCCACACAATCATAGCAAGATAGCAGAATAGCCGTGGAAACAAAGAGAATCATTCCCAAACACAAGGTTTTATACCGCAAAATACAGTGCCGACTAACCCCCCAAGAGGGGACCCATTTTGTGGGAAACCACAAATCTAAAATACTCGTATATCTTCGCGGAAAACACGCATGTTCCGTAAAGGCGGCCTGTTTTGCAAACCCTACATCTAGAGCTTTCCTGTATCTTTCCACATGGCCCATACCAGGCCTTTAAAGGGACCCGTAAATTGATGAAAACCCCAAGTCAGAGACGTAATGGGGGTTGGTAGAAGTAAGGGAAGATACTATCTAGGGTTCTATAGGGATTATCTGACCTTATTCCATACAAAGCCCCACATCAAAGACTGCTCTAGCGGGCTTCCGCATCTTCGAGCCCCAGCCTTTACTTGCACAACCTCACCTGCCATATGAGCTACAGGCCTAGGGGTTGAGGGTTTAGGGTTGCAGTCAATACTTCCCATATGATTCATGGAAAATTAAATGGACAAGCGCAAGGAAACTGAAATGGACGCTGTGATTGTAGAGGTGACTCGGAGATCAAGATTTCCCATCATATAACCAATGGACATGGGTCGTTATACGGAATACGAGAATGACTCTACTAAACTACCAAAGGCACCTCTATGTCCACCCTTCATGGTCCCTTGATTGGTAAGCCTGAACCCTAAACCCTAAACCCTAAATCGCTCACAGGCTTTTGATGTTCTTTGCAGCCTTTGCCACCCGCACGTAGAAAGTGTCAAAGGTCCGCTGGACAAGCCATGGTTTACGGCTCAGGCCCTAAACCCTGAACTCAAACACCAAACCCTGAACCCTAAACCTTAAACCCTTAATCGCTTCCCCCTAATACTAAACGACGTCCCCCCCCCCTCCCGAATACAATCCGGTGGCTCAAAAAATATTTATTATTAGGGGGCGGATATTTATTGAGAGAATTTGGTAGGGCCGCCTTTAAATTCCTTTTAAAATCACTTGAAATCGAATTAAAATTCCTTTTAAAATCTGGTAGGGCCGCCTTTAAAATTCCTTTTAAAAATCAATTGAAATCGAATTAAAATTCCTTGTAAAATCAATTGAAATCGAATTAAAATCCCGTTAGAATCAATAGAAATTTAATTAAATTCCTTTTGGAATCAATTGAAATCGAACTAAAATTCCGTTAGAACCAGAATTAGAACCAGAATCAATAGAAATTTAATCAAAATGCCCTTTAAACTCAATTGAAATCGAATTAGAATTCCTTTAAAATCATTTGAAATCGAATGAAACTCAATTGAGATTTAAATGGTACGGCTAAAACTGTAATGAAATCAATTAGAATCGCATTCAGTTCTATATAAAATCCTTTATAAAACCAATATGAAAATCAACCAAAAACTTCGGATGTCAAGGGGATCCTTAATTCCTTTGGATTTTCTATTATACCCCACTAATGACCTCAAAACCCACCCTAATTCATCATGGTCTGGCTCCTGTTACAATTAGTACAGCCCCTTTTAAAATGCTCATGAAGAATTTTTAGGGTCCCGGATTTATTATTTATTATTTCGGGTGGGTTTTATTAATATGGTGAAGGGATTACTCCTGAACCCTACACCCTAAAACCCGAAATCCTAAAACCCTGAACCCTAAAACCCTGAAACCCTAGACGAGACCCCAGAAGTTGCAACAAACTTATACTTCAGCCTGGCCGCACTAATTTTGAAAATAAGTACAAGCCCTGAACCTTAAACCCTCAACCCCCTGGGTCTAGGTTTTGGGGTTTTAGGGTAGTTCAGGGTTTGGGGATTTGGGGTTAAGGGTGTATAGGGTGTAGGGTTTAGTGTTGGGGGTCTCCATACAAAGGATTATATTATAGTACATTGGGGTCTGTATTCGAGTCCCCCCAATTAGGGAAATTACCAAGTAAACCTACCCGAAAATGGTTTCCTAGTTGGGATATGTTGTAGAAAGCTGGTGTTGCATTCCATTCTAGGTTTTACTAAGTTTTGCTACACTGCAAGCTTCTATATATATATATATGTATATCCAACATGGACCATCAAACCCAAAACCCTGAGTCTGCTGACCGAAAAACCAAACATTACAAACCGTCCTGACCAAGGTAGTCCATGAAGCGCCTTCCAAGTAAAAGTCGGGGCTTCCGCGTGATTTCATGCGTTGGAACTGAAATTTGGGAGTTCCGGGTCTTGGGCCTACGGGGTGTGAGTTTTTGTCTATTGCTGCGATTGTTCTGTGCTAGGGTCTCTCGCATGATGTCTGGGTTGTTGTGTGAAGCTCTAGAATTAAATCTACTGTACGCGGAGTGCAAGCGGGAGGCCCTAACAACTAGATGTCGCAAGCTCGACACCATTTTTGGAGGCTCCTGGATAGATAGAAGTTGGAAATAGTGGGTGTATGAGTCCCCTTCACCGAGGCTATGATCGTACGTGTCCAACTTGTACCCTCTCTTCTAGCCACTTATGACCTTCAAGTAAACTTTCCAAACACTAGTTCCTAAACCCCAAACCCCCCAGTCTCCGTGGAAACCCGCTTCTTAAGCTTGAATAATTACTTGGCATCTGTATATCCATCATCCTTACGTAACACCAACTGCCCGCTTATACCTACCAATGCACCCGCTAGAATAACGCCTCACTTCCTACGTAGTTCCTGTGGCTAGCCTAAGGTAAACCCAACAGCATAAATCCTAACTTCCGAGCCCTGAAGAAATCCTAGACCCTAAGCCCTGAGGCCAGCGTCCAAAACCCTAGACCTCAAATCCGAAACTCTGAACCCCAAACTCTCCTAAGTTCTTACCAGCATGATTCTCTTATATCCTATAAAAATTCTTGAACAGTCTATTTTGGTCAAAGAGGCCCCTACACTACACCCCCTACAAAAACAACTTTGACGGCATCCCCACCTCAGCTCCAAGTAAATATGAAACACCAGAGCCTCTTCAAAAGCTGCCAACAACTTTTTTTTATAGTAATGCCATGGAGCTTCTAGCCAGCAGCAAGAGCAGCAAGAAGATCAAGTCGGTTGTGCAATGGCGGAACAGCAAACCCTACACGAGCTGTGTCATGCTCAAGCCTCTACGAGCCGCATCTCAATCACGCGGAGCCGATCTTGCACAGCACTGCTGTCGCCACCATGCGCAGCACTTCCCCAGGTCACCACGGATCCATCTGCAAGGATTGCTGCAAAAGCACGTTGAGAGGTCTGAATCTGCTGCACATGCTTCAGTTGATCTTGCACCGCACTGCTGTCGCCACCCTGTGCAGCATAACCCCAGGTCACCACGGATGCATCTGCAAGGATTGCTGCAAAAGCGGACAAACTGGCCTGAATGTGCTGCACATTCTTCAGTTGATCTTGCACAGCCATGCTGTCGCCACCGTAGTCAGGCCTGCCCCAGGTCACTACAGATCCATCTGCAAGGATGGCTGCAAAAGCCCGCTCAGAGGCTTGAATCTGCTGCACGTTCTTCAGTTGATCTTGCACAGCACTGCTGTCGCCACCGTTGTAAGCATTGCCCCAGGTCACCACGGATCCATCTGCAAGGATGGCCGCAAACGCGGACGAACTGGCTTGAATGTGCTGCACATTCTTCAGTTGATCTTGCGCCGCACTGCTGTCGCCACCATCTGCAGCATGACCCCAGGTCACCACGGATCCATCCGCAAGGATGGCTGCAAAAGCGGACAAACTGGCTTGAATGTGCTGCACATTCTTCAGTTGATCTTGCACAGCACTGCTGTCGCCACCGAAGTCAGGCCTGCCCCAGGTCACTACAGATCCATTTGCAAGGATGGCTGCAAAAGCGGACATGTTGGCTTGAATCTGCTGCACATTCTTCAGTTGATCTTGCACCGCATGGCTGTCGCCACCGTTGTAAGCATTGCCCCAGGTCACCACGGATCCATCACCAAGGGCCACAGCAAATGCTGCGAAGTGAAATGCTTTAGTAGCCCGTATCGTGATGGATTGTATTTGAAGGCTTAAGCGATCGCCATTGCATAGCTCATTATCTCGGATAGTTTTGGCGTCATCCAACACGCATCCTCTGGACTGGACAAGTCTGCCCTTTCCAACCGAGAGAGCCCTTTGCGCACGCCGATTGAATTCCCAAACATCAACATCCAGTCCAGTTTCAATCTGGACTGTCCTTCCGCTCAGCAGGCTGACATGGAGTGTAATCGACATGACGCAGACTTGGACCTACCATGGCACTTGAGGAGTAGCCAAGAGTTGTCTTCAGGGCCTCCAGACGGTTCGCGTTAAGGGCCGACAGCCTAGGAAGGAATGGCTACCGTCATTGTCCTCCATAGCCCCCGCGACCTCAGCCCGAGCCCTTAACTGGTACTTGCAAGTATTCAGGAGTAATTTCAAGCTACCTATAACACTACACAGAACGCATGTGTAGCCAGAGTGGCGGATAAAGGTGGCTTGTAATTGAATTGTGCAGACAGTCGTGAATAAGGTCTAATTGCGCTAACATGACCTTCCAAGTACCTCTAAAAATGTACACTGCGCAAAGTCCTTGAGCCTCAGCCATGACAAACCCACATTTTCTACCTGTTGCGCAACCCTAATTAAAATTGTGATTGCAGCGATTTATGTGGTAAGGGTTCAAAGCAGGGATCCCCACAACAACCAGAATAGCGAGGGTTTAGGGTTTAGGGAGTTTAGGGCTCCGGAGGTTTTAGGCTTAGGGGGGAGGTCATGCTAGTAAATCCTGGGGGTCATTTACGTATCTAGCTCTCTGCATTTGCTCTCCATCATGGGGGCATAATCCCTACATGGAGACCCTAATTTTGAGAAAGCCCGGAAAGGACAGAAGACAATCACGACTACCATAATCTCTTAGGGTTTGGGCAGCTCAGCTCCCCCCCGCACCCCCACTTATAATAGATGCTCCCAGAAATATACATAATTACATAAGTAAAATATTGGGAGGTCATTATCAGAGGGTGGGGCATATCCTAAAGCCTAAACCCTAAACCCTAAACCAGGAGGATGGGAGGAGGGAAACCTCCAGTATAGGATCTTTCTTACGAGAGCCCCAGGTATTTCAAAGTCATGTGACCTATAATCAAAACTCTCTAAATTGGGTTGTGTAGGGGGGTATCATAGGGCTTATCAAGACGGATACATGTAATTACCGTAAAACCCTGTTCTAGTAAATATAATGACCCTGCAGTTTGCTACATCAATCCAGCCACCCCGAACCCTCAACCCCAGCACACTTGGATCTCAGCGGCGTGGCCGCTGCGATAGAGCAGCGCGATCACAGCGTCAGCGCTCAACGTGCACTGAAATCGGACTTGAAACCTGGCGCTAAGCTCGAACCGTTTAGGCCTTTAGGGTCTGGAGTGTAGGGTATAGACTTTATACTGGCCTGTTCAATGAGAATTCGGAACTAATCCTAATCCTTAATCCTGGTGATCCTAATTCGAAATCATAATCCTTCTAATCCGCATATCCTAATCCGAACTCAGAAACACCTCGCTTTTCTGCCACTGGAGGAATTGGAAATCTCTGCTCCTGCTTAGTTTGTGAGGGGCCATGCTAATCTTCTCTGCCTTGTTCCATATATTTCTCAAGTGCAATGAAAGCTTTGAGCTGGCTGGGAAAACCATCTAGTATTTGAGCTGGCCGATAACTTTTGTTTTGGGTTCTAATCCGCAATCTTTGCAATCATTGTGAATTAGCTTTGAACTGGCCACTTCTAGTGACATATGTATGTGTACATATATAATCATATACAGATATACATATATATGAGTCTATAGGGCTTTTTGGGGGAGTTTATGGGCATGTAAGGAGGTACGGGATTCAAGTTGGAGGATCCATGTCTGCAGGTTACAGGTTCAGCGCTAGGGCCTGTGTTAGGCAAGCCAAGCACTTCAAGAATTGGCGGGCTCTGGTAACACCAACCCTTAAAACAATCACCTTAAATTATTAAAGTCGGATTATACCTATAGGCTATAGGGTCTTTCGCTGAATGGAGGAAATCTTGCACCACTTAGGTACCCCAATATACTGCGATGTCTAAGATACAGTACGGGCTACAACATTTCCTCCATCCGCGGCAATGTGAGGGCCTGTCTACCAGACTTCACTAAACCCTAAATCCTTAACCCTAAACTCTCCCTATTCAACAGTCCAGTGATCGCTATACTGTTCAACATTCGATTTGGAGGGTCAGGAGGCTTAGTAAGTACGGTAACAGTAGGGATAATGAGGGTCATTGAGGGTTACTCTACGGCTCACAGAAGTTATACGACTAGCTACTATGTCCCCCTGACCCTCCAACTATCGCGAGTTCTTGTTGTGAATGCATAGCCTTGTCGTGGCGAACTGCCTGACGGCGGAGGCCGAAGAAGACCCTAATTGGAAAGTTTTCTTGACTTAGTAAGTCCGAACCCTAAACCCTGAACACGAAATCCTAAAGCCCTACCTCCTAACCTCTAAACCCTATATAAGCCCTATGTCCCCCTGTAAAGGTACCCTAATAACCCAATAGGTTCTGGTGCTTAAAAATAAAAGCTATTGGAAATAGAAAGCTGATTTAGCAAGTCAACAAAGCCTATGAGTACTCACGTGTACAACTTCCCTTTCCCTCAAACCCTAAACCCGCTCATCATGAGCTCCCAAACCCTAAGACCTAGCTCTACACAAAGCTCTGCTATACCTCAACTTCCTGCCGAGTAGCTAATCATGGGCTCCCGTACTCCCCCTCTACTACCCCCCGGTTCCACTTAATTTCTCAAGTTAGTAAAAGATAACTAAGTAAACCTAACTCACCGTAAGCCCTAAACCCTAAACCCTCAAGCTTATCAAGGGGGAACCTATAACGGGGCAGTCGTTGGGAACCCATGAGCTTAAGTCTACAGGAGGTCCCAAACGCCGAAGCTAAACCCGAACAGAAGACCTCGGGTTTTTGCATGTTCTTTCGTTTTCAAGATAGGCCTACTCTAGGGACCGTAGGGATATGTTAATCTAGGGCTTAGGGTAATTATAGGATTGGGATTATGAAAGAAGTATAGGGGCATCTGCACAGGATTATGTAGGTATTCTTCCAGAAGCTCCCTTGCAGGCTACGCGGGCGCAAACGTTCCAACTGCGGCTTCTCTGCTTCAGGCCGCCGGAGCAGTACATACCACGCTAAATCCCCCTGGACCCTAAACTCTAAAGCCACTCTAAACCCTGACCCCAGACCCTGGACCCTCGACCCTGTCTTATCACATGCTTGATTTCAACTGATTATACATACCAATGCTGCTCACATCGCTGGATCTCCGCTTGATGATGGTCAATGTCCTCCTGTGGTGCTCGCGCCGAGTGTGCGCATGGGCATGGGCAGCCTAGAATTTGGCACTGACGGTACCATGGAACCGGATGGTCCCGCCATCGCTACAACGGTTCCCCATGTTGTTGAGCCCCCAATAGTAGTTCTGTGGCCTTCTTCGCCTGGTGAAGGACAGCCCTTGTCGCTTCTCGGGGCCATGTGTCAAACGCGTACCCTGACATGTTGGAAATCAAAACGCAGACTGAACGCCAGAGCTGGCGGGTCAAAGAACAACGATGCTGTTGCGGATCTAAGAAGGCTAATATTGACACAGCTCATATGGCTCGTAACAAACTCAGGGCCGAAGAGCTTTGAAATACTATAGCCCTAGCTGAACCGATGAACCCTAATCCTAAAGTGCATTTCCTAAAGCCTAAAACCATGTTTTCTGATGCCCTAAGCGCTAAACTTGCAGGCCTAATCCCTAAACCATAAACCCTCAACCCTTAGGCCTCATCCCTAAACCACGAACGTGGAATTTTCAACCCTGACTCATTTTTTAAACATTAGCTGAAGCTCTATTTGGGTGGTTGTCACACTTGTGGTCCCTTTTTGGATCCCAATTATAAAACCACACCTACTATTCAGGATACTCAAAAGGGACCAACCCAAAGCCCCCGAGTCCTGGACACTAAGCCCTTAGGGTTTAGGGTTTAGGGTTTACCTACAGACGTTTTATCAAGATTTGGTTCATCCTGCTTTGGATATCCAGGACAGAAGACCTTTGAAGCTTTTAGTTGGAGAGAGCTGCTACTTGGTAGTTTCCATAAATAGGGGGAGCCCAATATAGAAGCCAAACTACTATAGTCCTTATTCTGGGGACCCCCAAAAAAAGGACCCCTAGGTTTGGGAAACCCTGCATCCTAAACCCTAGATATCCCTATATACCCATATCCATATATATATATATAACCCCATAAACCCCTTTTAAGGGTACCCCTAATTTTGGGAAACCCCTAATCCCTAAACCCTAAACCCTATAGAATCCCTATAGAATCCCTAGAACCCCTTTTAAGGGTACCCTAATTTTGGGAAACCCCTAAATAGTACTTTCCATTTGTTTCAGTCTTGGGAGCCTGCCGAGGCTCGGGCAGTTCCGCTTACATCGGCGATGATGCTCTCGAGCTTTGTCTTCACCATGGGTTTAGGGTTTAGGGTTTAGGGTTTAGGCAGCATGCTTGTTCTCCCAATCTCAGGGTAGAAGTATGGGCCCCTAATATGGGCCCTTAGGCCTTTTCAGTGGTATTCTAAGGACCCTTAAGGGTACATATAGGGTATATAGTAGGTGTATGAGGATCCCAGGGTTAAGGGCCCATACTAGGGGCCCATGATTTTAACCTTAGACCCAAGGAGGTTGTTTCAGTTTTTCAGATTCAGGGGCACGGCAACAACATTCAGCAACCCCGTTTGAGGGAAGTATCCTTGACAGAGTTCATGTTCATGCAACCCCTGCGGTATTGCCCAGTTAGGGGATAGGGACTGTCGAGACCTGTATGATTCCGGTTGCCCAGCACCGCTCACGTTTGAACCTTTACCACCAGCACCCAAGCGCAACAACAAACTTACAACAGCAGACAGAGAGAGAGAGAGAGAGAGAGGGGGCGGACTTTGGTCCAGGAAGGTCGGTGGCCTAAATTTCATGTGAGCTTTGTCGAAACTCCTCGAAGGGGGTTACATAGGGGAGTACATAGGGCAGTATGATAGGGTTTATTCAGGCGCATACTCGGAGTCTAGACTATAGTTCACATGCTTCCCTAGGCTTCCCAATGGTAAGTGAGTGTCTAAGCCCTTCATGAACGTGCATGCCGCGGTAGATGTTGTTGAGAAGTTCCTTACGTAGACTTCATGGTTCTTAGTAGGGAATAAGGGAATATATTATATAGGGAACATATAGCGACTTTGTTTGCTTCTTCCCTACTAAGAGCTAGTACGTAGACCTTGGAGAGTCTGGTATTCTACTGTACTGCGTTCATGAAGGAGTTTGGCCCATCATGGCCCACTCCTGATCTACCTCTCAGCTTAGTGCCACCCCCTCCTTAGGTTTTTTTTGCTTCTTGTAGCTGGTGTTCTTCGGGTTGATGATGATGTTGGTGGTGATGCTGATGGGTGCTTCTATCTTGATATTTCTCAAAATCATTCCGAGTGACTCGTAAACGAGGACATTCATGAACTCTTTGGAATCCCCATGGTATCACAGGGCTTTTGAGAATCACTGAGCCCCCACCCTTAAGTGAGCTATAGTCTACTGTCCTAGTATCGACTTAATAAGCCGTATAACTAACAGGAGCCCTATATGATCCACTATGTAGCCCGCCTTTAAGGAGTTTAGACTACAGCTTAAGTTCCCAAAAGCGCACTCCCAAAACCCCAGAATTACATCCGCAAAATTTCTGCACAGCGTCCCGAAGCTGGAAACCCCTCCTGGTGTACCTACTTGTGTAGGGTTTAGCCTCTGTAAGAAAATATAGCATCTCCAGTTATCACCACCTTTAAACTACCTACGGTCCCATTGACCCCAAACTCAGAACTTCAAAAACATGGTAGTTTTCCATTTTTCTGTTGAGTACCAGTTCCCTTGGGTTACAGATACACTGAAACTCCAGGAACGGAAGCTGCCCCTCACTAAACCCAAAACCCCCAAAACCCTAAACCCCCTAAAACCCTTGAAGCCCAAACCTCCCTAAACTCGAAAACCCCCTTGACCCTAAACCCCCTAATCCCTAAACTCCCTAAACTCCTTAAGCCCGAAACCCCCCCTATGTAAGCAGGAGATGGGCGACGCCCTGTTGCCTCTGGACTTTGGCCCTGGGCGTTCTGCCCTGGCTCTCGCGGCGGGGGAGGTCTGAGAAGTGGGGATTTGGGTTCAGACTTCAGGGTTTTGGGGGCTTTAGGGTTTAGGGTTTAGGGGTTTGGGGTTTAGAGATCTGGGGTTTAGGGTTTAGGGATTTGGGTTCAGACTTCAGGGTTTAGGGTTTTGGGGGTTCTCAAAGACTGGAGAGAGAGACCTTGCAAGCCCCATATTGTAGGGGCCTAAATAATCATCATGGTTCCATGTTAGGGATAATGGAAAATAAAATGGAAACTGCTATATTATATTGGGGTTATATTGGGGTTATATGAAATAATTACGTATATTATGGTTCCATATTCCCTGTATAATTATAGAATATGGTATCTCAGATGGATCTCAAAATGATATTGGCAATTATTTAGGCCCCTGTAGTGAGTGAGGAATGGAGCTGAACATGGAAACTACCCGCTTGCTTGTGTTTAGTAGGGAATGAACGACAGGGTTGCAGGAATTACCGCGAGGGATTTCATTGTCACCACTGAAGGATCCATTCTTCCGCTTCCTACTAATCACTGGTAACCCTAAACCCTAAACCCTACAACCCTAAACCCCAAGCCCTAATAGGGTAGATGCCAGAAGATGCAAGGAAAGGGATTTCTTTGCTGTGGGCCCTTGTATCGCGGATGCTGAGGCGACACTTTGCAGGTAGGTCCTATGTGAGCTATAGTCTAAATTCCTTCAAGGGGGGTTCATATAAGGGATTATGTGAGGGACTATTATAGGGGTTATGAAGGGGGATACTAGGAGTTCAGATTATGGCTCATCTAGGGACTTTAAGTTCAGGCATCCGTGAGGCATCAGTGAGCTGTGTGGCGGGCATAGGTTTCGAGGGGATGCGGGATCTTTGTGAGGATGTTGACATGATTGCTTCATGACAGGGATGTGCTGTGGCTTGAAGAAATTCCACGACGGGAGCTACATCTCTCTTCTGGCTTCAGTGTGCGGCCACCCAATGCAAGGTAATGACTAGCCTCAGGACAAGCATTCGTAGTATTGTTTCTTCTTCGTGAAATCATGTTTTGCCAGTAGCAACTAGCATTTGTTCTCACAGTCCTCGACCTAGAAGTTAGTGTCCATCATTCGGGGGACCCCAATGTAGACCCCAAAATGCTAGAATCCTTTTGAGCCCCAGTTTCGGGGAACCCTGCAGAACTGTGTAGCTATAGTTTGGGTACTGCACCCACTCTGTAACAGTTGGATAATATTGACGTCATAGTTATGTACAGCCCTTATAATATGACCTCCTGAATCCGAAGCCCTAAGCCCTAAATCCTAAACCGTAACCCCTGAACCCAAAACGCTCAACCATTGAAGGACCATGCTTGTGCTCGGCTGGATGATGAGTCTGTGGGGGGCTCAAAACGTGTTGCCCCAAATCCAAAAGCTTTCTGGAGAGGAAGTTGGTGGGTTTAGGGTCTAGGGTTTAGGATGTTAAGGAATTTGGGTTGGGTAATTGATCCATATTAACCATTATATATACATATAGACACACCCATTATGGTAACTTAAATTGAGTTCCTCAACAGCAATCCGGCTTAGGGTCTGGAGTTTAGAGTTTCAAAGACTTTAAGTTTGTAC
>CAJNIZ010012792.1:0-27445 GCA_905231905.1 Symbiodinium pilosum
TCAATTTTGGATACGAATTTTCTCTTTTGGATTGATCGATGGAATCTATATAAATTTGAGAAGGAAAATTAAAATCTTTTAGAATTAATATGGATGATTCGGAATTTTCTCTATTTTTAGTTGTTTGCGCGGGAATTTGAGGTAGACACGGGGCAGAGATCTAAAATCTTTATATTGGTTATCGCACGTAAAAGCTCATATATTCTGCATGATTTATCTCTCTTTGATTATCGGCGCGATTGTCAGAAGAGCGCGTAGATTCGAGACGGAGTATTTGCATCAGTTAGAATTTATAGGTCGCTCATATTTGGAGGAGCTCCCAAGAGCCGTCGCGCAGATAGTCTACGGAAGATAAATGAGACGGAAAGGCCGGATTGGATACGAGGGTCGCGCGCGCGTCTGGGAACAAAACCCAAGATTTCGAATTATATAAATATATATATATATATTCATCAATAAAATTTCGTATTTTTTTAATGAAATTTTGGAAACTATTCATATAATTTCTGATTTAAATCTTTTTGAAAAAAATCATGATATTTTGATCAAGAAAATCATTGAATATTAAATTTTTGAACCAAAAAAAAAAATATTTGATCCGGAAAAAAAAATGAATTCATGAATAAATATAATTTAGATATATCCAATATATATAATTCTTCTCAAAGAAAATTCTTTCAATGGATTTATAAAATGATATTGAAAATATGTATTGATTCTTTTTTTGCCAGATGATGACGAAATCTAATATTTTGCAAGTCAGAATCCCAAAATATTTTTTCTTTTTGGTTATATGCGCAGAGTTTCGGCGGAATATGAAGATCCGAGGCGGAGATTTAAAATCTTTCAAAATCTATGATATATACGATTTCAAGATATTGATAATTTGTCGGATTTCTTGCGATGGATTTTATCAAATCAATATCTGGCATTATTGGAAGTCGTAGACCAATTCTAGAATCATTTATTTATTCGAATTCTTTATTTCTGATTCTTTATTTTCTTTGATAATTTTTATAAATAGATAAATAATATATAATCTATTTTGATTATATTTCTGATGAAAAGAATTATAAGAAAAATCTATTTATAAGAAAGAATTATATATTTTCTATCATATTTATAGATAGATTATTAAATCTAAATCTTTTCATTATTTTGAGAAAATCAATCGAAAGCAACTCTAAAATAGGAATTGATGAGATCAGCATTTCCAAGGAAGAAAATAAGGCGATAAGATCGAATTTTTTCCTTAGAATCGCCAACCTTCATTCAACCCTGGAGAAAAAGTCGGTAGCATTCTTGACGCCTACGTTCTAAGCTGCGTTCTAACCTCCTGTAAAATTCCAATCATTGAAGGATAGAGTTATACGCGAAAAGACACTAAAGCAGTCCCAGTGTAAGAGCCCCTATATTATACAATTCGGAAGGAGATCGAATCACAGCCCAGGGAAGCAGCAATGCACTTCATTAGCCCAAGCGGAGACCCGTAAAATATCGGAGACGAGGATAGGAGATTATAGTATCCTGCCGCCGTATTGCCAGATATTTCAAATTCAGAACGCCTTCAGAGATGAGAAATAATATATATCTCCCAAATTCAGAATGCCTTCAGAGATGAGAAACAATATATATCCAGCTTCCCGCGACCAAACGCCTGAGGCTTCGGCAACAAGGGCTTAGAAGCAGATCCCCTGCTAGGAGCAAAGGCGAGCAACCTCAAAATATATAATTATAATATATTCATAATCGAATTATTATTATTATCTCAGAAATTTTATTTCTATTCATATTATTTATGATAGTATATATTGAATAAAAATATCATAAAACGATTCTATTATTTTTTCCGAATTATAATTATAATAAAATAAAATATATAAATTATCTTATTTCTAAAGATCTTTTATTATAGATATATCTATAAATGAAAATCATCATATCTATCTAAGAAAGATATGAATAATATTAATATATAATTAATTGAAATAATTTCAAATTCGAAATTCTTATTCAAATATAAGGTTTTCATATATTAATTTAAAAAATATTCTAATGAAGAATACTTGATAATTTAATTCAAAATTAAATAATCATAAATTTAAATTCTCCCTAATTATACTTTCTAAAATATTGATCAAAATATTATACCTCAATAAGAATAATATATCTATATAATTTTTCCAATTCGTATATATTATATTATAAGAAATGATTTTCTATTGAATTAAAAATTTGAAATGTAATCTTTTATTCATTATAATTTGAATTATAAATAATTAAATAGACCTTTATGTAATAAAATTTGAATTAATAAAAATATCATTTCTTATATAGAGAGATTGAAAAATATTATAATCAATAAATTTTGGATGTAATAGATTATTCTATTCAATTACGAAATATCTAGAATTTTCTATATCTAGATATAGAATATTTTATCATATTTAAATCTTCGAATATTATATTTATAGATAGAAAATATATTTGATAGAAATATAATATTTAATAGAAATATAATTTAAGAAATGTAGATTTCCTATAAATATATAATCGGCAATTCATATTAATCTAATATTATTCCTAAGAGAATCGAGTTATTTAAGATATTATCGTCTATATATCTATATATTCTTCTAATATATAGATATCCAAGATATATTCTTATTCGCTTCAAAATCGTATTCATATTCGGAGCAACATCTTGAAAAAGAAAAAATATGTTCTTCTTTTTAAGATTAAAATGAAATATTTTCGATTTTGAAATAAATTTATGAGAGAAATCCGTAATCAATTTAGTATTATCCCAATTATTCATCGTCTTTTCTTTTTCCTAAATAGGATATCCAGAAAACCTTGAGAATATATGTATAAATAATTCCAATATTAAAATAATTTTCAATCGTAGAAAGCGATTCAAAATATTTCTTTAATATTCATCATTTTTCTAGAAATGAGATCGATAGAAAAAAAGATCTCAAATCTATTTATCTTTCCGATTCAATCTATATAGAAAATATTATAAAGAAAATATTTATTCTAAGAATTGTCGGAGAAATTCTCAATAAATTAGATGGGTCTTTATATGAATGATATTATATTCAGGAATTATTTTGAAGAATTAGATTCATTCAATATCTATTTAAGATTTAATTTTTCCGCCTTCTGTCGTCCGGGATAAAAGAGCAGTTTCGCGGAAGGGTTTCAATTCTGTATCGTATGATGATGCGGAAGTTATTATTCCAGAGAAATATTTTCCGGCCGCCGCCCATTTCCTATAGCCCCTTTTCGTGCAAAAGAAAGAATTCCGACGATTCAATGGAAAATTCCAGTATGCAGCCATATATACGCGACTGGATATAGCGGCCAAGGCAGGATATTTACAGGTACGTATCGTCAAGAGGGAGATCTTTCATTTATTGGAGTTCAACAAGGTTCTCTGAGGCCAAACCGAATCCAGTCGCCCTAATGGTCGCCCCGCTAAATGAGGCCCATGTAACTTTCTGCGCGCTTTCGGATGCTTGTCTTGCCACGTCCAGAGATAGCAATTCGTATCAGGGTACGTTGGTTATGGTCATTGATTGGAGGATGTTGGCAAATCAACAAGCGGTCATTTCCCCTGTAGCCTGGTCCAGCAAGAAGATTGCCACAGTTGTTCGCAGTACCTTGAGTGCAGAGGTCGCTGTGTGGCTCGATGGGCAGAATGTCATGGATCAGGTCATTTCGGGAATATTTGGGAATGGCTTAAGAATCCAGCTGTGAATTTGGCTTCCCCGCAGGAGTACTCGACGCAGGCACCTCGCACCTCCCTTGTTACTGCCTTTAAGAGCGCTTTTGATGTCTCTACGAAGACGGCCGTACCGGCTTGTGCTGAATTGAGGGCTCAATTAGAGTGTCTGCTTCTCTGGGAGCGGCTTCGTGAAAACTGCCAAATGCGGTGGGTGCACAGTAGAGCTATGCTAGCGGATTGTCTGACGAAGGTGATGGACAGTTCTGTACTCAGATGTTGCCTTCATGAGAGCGGTTCCGCCTTGCTTTATGAACGTAGGATTCTAGAGCAGCGTAAAGGGCAGAGACAATCGTTGCAGTGGCTTAGAACCGCCGAAGGTGGCCAGTGACGAAGGGTTCGAATGAATTGTCTTTAAACCTTAGATTTTAGACCAGTGTGAATTCAGTCAACCCAATTTCACTCGAAGCTTCCTGTGATCCCTCGCCGGCTGCCCAAGCACGAGGAGAGGTGTGGTCTGGCATGTGCTGAGCCCAAAAGGACTTCCGAAGAACAGGGCTTCTTCAGGGCCTTTCTTTGGAACAGTGTCCCTTTTTCAGATAGCAGGGCTTATCTTCAGAACAGGGATAGGGTCTTCTTAGGGACGGGGTTCCTCATAGTACTTTGGGGTCTGTAGGACATAGCCGGGCCTATCATAGGGGTGGTTTCATAGATGGCGACCAAGGGTAGGGTTTTGGACCCATGTGCGCCAACGCTGTGAGTGCTGAAGAAATGGCTCAACGCAACAAAAGCCATGAAGATCGCGCCAAGGCCAAACAAGCGAGCGGTCAAAAGATTCCGATCTGGCAGGCACCAGGAGGCGTCGTAAAACGCGAATTGAAACATAATTGGATGGCTAGAGCGGGAGCCGCCGAACCAGTTGCACGCATACGCAAAAGCCCCCCTTGTCCCTCATCTCTGCCCTTACCCTGGGTACATTGAGAAAAGGCATTTGCTCGAAAATCTATTCGACGGGCTCGAGGCCACCCTCTTAGACTCATGTGCTTTGCAAATCAATCCCTTTAGGGCTGGTGCTCTTCTTACGCTCACCTTGCCTAATATGCAAGCCATAGTAGGAGGCTCTGGAAGCTGATCCTGGAAGCTGTGGCACCGATGGCGGGGTGCCACTGGAACACACCTGTAGCTTCTTTTTAATCTGCATGCGGCGAGTCTGCAGCCGGTCCTTTCCTTAGCTAACCAAAATAATACGCCCCATGCGACCAAGCGAAGACACTGAAGAAGGCGGTCAAAATCTGTCAAATCTGCAGCCGGGCTTCAGCCAGTAGCTGAGACCGAACACTGCCAAAGAGCAGAGGGACGACAACAGAAAGACCTGCTGCTCCAGGACAATTCAACTACCAGTGTGCAAGGCCACACGTTTACAAGGGCGCGCACGTAGTCAAAGTGAAGGTGGACATACGACAGATCCACCTGCTGCTCACGCTGCCCCTCACGCACATGAAACCAACAGTGACGATTCCGACTGGGCTCCAGACTTCACCAACCATCATCAGCAAATCCGCGCGATCACGCTTAGGGACAAACCTGATGAACTTTCTGATCGACTCTATTTGTCATGCCCTACTCTGCTCAGAATCTCACCGGAGGGTAAGGATGACGCACGCTGCGAAGTACATTGCCATGACCTGGATGTCATGTATAACACACACCTGATGTTTTGCAAGATGCGCTCCTGCCTCAGACAGCAACAAGGCAAGCGAGTTTGATGTCACGGACGTAGACACCTGAGTTTCAATGCTTGTCCTTAAGTTTTGTGTATACTCTGCTGAGCAAACATTAGGATTCTTGCCATGCGAAAGATTGCAAGGAGTCGCTGTATGAATTGACGAGTGTTTGCAAACGCCAGGTACCCTACCTGGCGCATGCAAAAATTGCTGTTTGACAAGTCACACTAATGAAATGATGGCTCTGCCATCTACTTTGCTTTTGCATATGCAGCGTCAATGTCTGTTGGCAGCACCACAGATTTTGCGCCGTGCCAGAATTTAGGCACGCGCACTAGGTAGCGATGGAAAGGCGTAAACTTTCTGCAGTGGGCGTCCTCAGATGAAAAGCGCGTGGACCTTACTTCCAGTTGGCAGGCGGTGCTTCGGATTTCGGACCTGCAAAAGCTGAGTCTGCATCCGCCTCTGGGCCGGAGCCTGATGGAAAGCAGCTCAGAAGACATCAAGCTTGGATGAGACGAGAGATACAAGCAGCCCACGTTGATAGGTATCTCTGGTGATGACCAAGTCTTTGATCACATCGCATCTGAGCATTTGGGGTTGGGTGCCAGGCACGCGCATGCAACTCTATTTCTCGCAGAGCGGCTGTGCCAGCAGCGATCCACCAGTCCACGCCTTGCAGACTGTGACTTGTTTGCCATGTGCATCTATGCCAAATTGCCATCTCTACAGCGCTGGCCGCTCCGCATCATAGCTAAACTATGGTCGCTGCTTGAAGGGCCCCGTGCTGCACATGAACCTTCTGGAGCAGCGGTCGTGAAGAGCGAAGAAGAGAGCTTTCACAAAACTAACAGGCCTGGACTATGTCAGGACTTTGCCCAGGCGCCACCCAACGACTGCAGCGCCTCGGAGGAAGCATTTGAAGTGAGGCCATCTTTCACCCCAAGGTGGAAAGGTGTCAACCCAACATGACAAGCATACGTCAGAAGGCTGGCTATCAAACGAAGGACTCCAAGGACAACTACATCTTTCGCGAGCTCGGGCACCGGATTTCTGCGGCCAACCGCTCCTGTATACCTGGCAATTGCGAAGTACCTCCCACGAGGACAACATTTTGAAGAAGCTGGCCACGCACATTGATGTTGCTCTGGAGGCGCAAGCTGGCCAGCACCATCTCAGGCAACGTCTGTAATGGAGAGTCGCTGCAAGGAATATTTCCAAGTCTGGCGGGCTCAAAAAGTAGCTCTGCGCACCTGAAGCCCTCTCCTCGATTAGCCTGAAAAATGCAGCGCTTGCCTCCTGGCCCCACCAAATCACAGGTCTGCAGTTTTGGCGGTTGCTTCACTGTATCCGTCTGCTTCAGATGCTGCAGTTCTAGGGTGAAGTCTTGTGCGACCCAGGCCACCGCTTCTTTCGCGGCTCTGCCAGCCTCGACCCAGGTCAAGCCTTCAGGTAAAGCCACACCAGCATCTTGCAAAAAATAAGACATGGCCTCGTCCAGCATATTTCCTCCAAGTGGTCCATGAACAACACATTCTGTCAAGGGATATCCCTCTTCCACTGGTGTGACGCTGGTTCCTGAAGCACCGATGTCTACGACCAATGCAGTTGAGCTCCCAGCCGCAAGGGCCACTGAGAATGCACAGCTAACCATGCACAGGGATTTCGCTGCTAAGTGTTCAAATAAAAGCTGGCAAATGTTTTCCTTTGTTTTTCGGCAGGTCCAAATGGGCAGCGAAACGACCAAGTCTTGAGATCTGTGCCCGAGCAACGAATGCCAAAATCGATGATCGCAAACGCTTTCCTCGAAACTGACTGGACAGCTCTTGATTATACCAGGTTTGCCCTCCATGCAATGGCCGGCTTTGAAGCTGTGAGCTCCGCAATCCACAACTGTTGCCATTGCTGGCAAGGATGCGACATGGCTGCATTTCAGATCCAGCCTGCTTTAGGCATGAGGCGTGGACGTCAAAATCCTACCCACCGCCCAACCCTATGGGCACCGTGCAAACAAACGGTGCTTTTTTATTCTTGCAGCCGGTCAAAGTCCATGGATAGCCAGAGGGAGCTGAATGTCCAACCTTGTCTAACACTGCAAAAAACAGCCCTAAAACACGTCTAAAACACTTCTTTCTCATGAGGAGCTCAACAGACAGACATGGATTGACACCTGGATGACAGCAAGATGAGAGCTGCTTTGGACCCATAGTCCCGTGTATAAAGAGCTGCGGAACGAGCGCACGCAGAGTCGACTCAAAGCTGGCACATGTAATCTTCGTCACTTTGAAATTTTGGATCTTGTTCGGTTCCCTAGATTAGCTGAGTTGCAGCCATTGACTGTGCTGCAACAGACCTCTCCCAGGTCAGCTTCCGGATGAGTCTGCCAATGACAAGGAAGGGTCATTATACAGCAAGACCAATTGGTACCATGGAGAATGCAGACATGTGGCTCTTAGTCTCAATTGCCCTGTGGCCTGGACTGCACTCTGCACAAGTCAGGTCTGCAACCTTCTTTTGAGTCTAGCCATTTCCTTCTCTCAGTATACGGTCCCGTGATGAAGCCAGGACCTTGATGTTGATGTAGCCAAGGAATATTCTATTCTAGTCCCTGAAGGCCGACTAATGTCATTCTTATCCGCTCCGGTTCCCTCCATGCGCATCCTCCTCAAGAAAGCCGGTGCAGCAAAGATCAAGGACAACATAGGCGCCCAATACGAGACGTCCACAGGAACCTCGGACAAGACACGTTGCAGGTCATGTTGCTTCCCGTGTGGCTGAAATGGAGGGGCAGGTCAAGCATTCCCGTGAAACTAGCAATTTCTTGGAGGCCAGCGCGCAGGTTTAAGAGAAGTATGGTCAGCAACCTGTTTAAACTGACGTACCACCAAAAGTTCCTCAGCATTTGCCCGCTGTCCCGCCTGGTTGCCGGATCCTCTGCCTGCGCGCTACCACGCCTAGCATGGCTTTGGGACATGTCTGCACGGCTCTTGATACTAGTATTATCTATTCTTACTGTTACTTGTTATTCCTAATTACTATCACTTTTGATATTATCATATCCATTGTTACTAATATTGTGCATCTCAGTTCGTTCACAAGTTTTCACCCGGCCTCAGCAACAAATTTACGGAAGACCTCAGGTACTTGCGACTGCCTGTCTACTCTGGCCAGGAACTGCCTCGAGTCCCCGGCATCAAGATCTTGTAGACACCTTGCTGCTGGCTATGGTTCTTTCTATCAGCTTCTACTCGTAGAATTTCTAACATGCGTGCGAGGGGCATACAGCGGAACAGCACCGTCCAAGCACGTTCATGGCCTGACTGACTAGTCCCATTCAACTTGCATACCACTGTCCATGGGAAAATGAAACACGGCTGGCGCTGCGGCGCGACCAAGCACAGTGCGGGCCTTCAGCTCACACAGACGAGCCTTGCCACTCCACCAAGAAGTTCGCTCAGTTCTGCAAACGCCTGTCTAACTTTTGAACTGCACATCTCCTGGATGAGCTCATCCAGCTCCACGAACAACTCACGGCTGAAGGCCTCCAGCGCCTGAGGCTGGCATCCACCCAACTTCGGACTTGTCGGGGCCAAGCTCGCGGCAGGCCTGAATTTCGGTAAACAGCTGCTTCCTTGTTGCTGATGTACCTGCCAGTGGCTTCAAGGTTTTTTGAATGGCTTGGGCTGTAGAGCTTTTGAGGGCCTCCACGCACACTTACACCCAAGGCCTCAGGCACCCAAATGTAGAAGATGACGGTATCCTGTTGTAGGTTAAAGCAATGAAAGTGGCCTCCAGTGACAGAAGAGGTCTCTGTACAAACTGGGCAACCTCAGCTGCTTGCTGAGACTGGCCTAGGCGGCTGACGCCATCCCTACATCAGACTTCACTTCGACAAAACATAACAAAACTGCTGCAATCAGCTTGATTCAAAATGATCCGTTTTGAATGAGCTTGTTTCCCAAACTGACGTGAAGAAGAGCTCTTGAGATTCTCTTGAGGCCAAACGAGGCCTTTGCTCTGCCAACGATGGAAAGCGGCTCCTCCCTGGCACTTTGTCGGCTTTCCTCCTTCCGCATCTCGAAAACTATGAAAGACTGAATCCACACGGCCAATGTCCTGCTTTAACGCCAACTCCTGGCGCTTCCTCGCTGAAATCAGCCTCATTGTCCTTCGGCCGGAGGAGTCCACCAACTAAAACCAACAACTAAGCTGGGCTTATGTGCTTCTGGCTACCTGAAGCATCTGTCACAGCATAAGCCTCCTGCGCCTGGTTGATATCACATGAGTACTTGCTTGCATCCTGGCAGTCCTCAACAAACGCTGCTCCACATCTGCCACCTGGTGCCGTTAAAGATTCAAAGCCACCATAAATGAAACTTTCCGGAGGGTGCCTGCTGTTGCGTGACAGGGCGAAGAAATGAGTGCATGCTCTGGAAGGGAAAGTTCACAGCCTGATTCAATACTGCGTTTAATCATTGGAATCTGACACCAATTCAAAGCTGAGCTGCTCCAAAGCCACTCAACGTGGCCACCACGGTGACTCCCAACACTCCAATGCCTGGCCAAGAAACAGAAATGGCCCGTGAAAGCATCCTCGTGGCCCTGTTATTTGCAAGCTGCAGAAAGAAGCACAATGATCAGCACAGCCGCGAAGAAGCAACACACAAGCTTTCTTTCAGCGCAGAGGAAATGCAGAGAGCGTCACCAACATACAGAAACTTGAACATCAAGCCGGAATTACGGGCCATCAGCAAATCCGCTGAAAAGTTGACCTAGGCAGCACACGTTTTGCATTTTTTTTCTTTTTGCAACGCTTTACGGCAGCTGTACTCCCAAGTCCGCTGTGAATTACACACGGCAGGCACAATATCTGATATTGACAGGCATTAAGGATTGAGAGGCCTGCACTGCACCACAAGTCATCAGTTGTTGTTGACCCTCGACTCAAAAGAGCCATCTCTAATGTGCACATGAAAGGGTTAGGGCTGCTGGCCCACCCTTTTTATCTATAGCCATCCAGAGACAACTCAGAATCAAGCAGCATCGATGTGAATCAACCTGGGTCTGAATGGAGGCTGACGCGTCAAAACAAGAAATTTGCACCACTCCTGAGGTCGACACCGGCCTGAGATGTAAATCGCATACCTTGGCGGAGCCGTGCCGTCTCTTGGGACCGAAGTGATGATTAGACAGACATGAAAACACATGGACGACTGGTCTGCCAAGTAACCAAAAAGGAGGCAACGACAGAACTGCAGAAGCAAAAGCCTCGGTGAAACTGCTCTTGCTTCTAATACTCTTCTAATATTTCGGTTCTCATACCAAGGATAGTTCAATACTTGACAGCGCTGCCCGCCTGGAATTTCTTGTTGCAACGACACGATGACATCATTTTGTCTCACCCACACAGCTGCTGCCGCTAGACCGCGACACGCGTGAGATCAAATCTTCCAAGGGACGATTGCATTGCCGTCTGCCACGACGAATGTGTGCTGGGAGGACACGCACCCATAGCTTTAGGCGTTCGCAGCGTTGCCCCTTCATGCTTGTTGGAATCGGCCCCGATCTGCCTGTGAGACTTGCCCCCTTCCTTCAGGGCAAGGCTTTTTTTTTGCGCAGACGAGAGGCTGACCCTTCTGGACTTTGTGCTGGCATGTTTTCGGGTACACAAGGTCTTGTGTCTAGGTGTCGTTCCTTGTTTTTCAATACTGGCAGGAAATGGACTCGCGCATGCGTTGTGTTGCAAGCACATCCGCTGCTGCCTCCTGCATGCTGCTTGCGGCTCAGAGAGGTCAATTGATTCTGCGCTAAGTTTTCAGGCTGGAAAGAATGGGACAGCAGCCATCAAAGAACATGATCCGCAAAAACTTTCCCTGACACCTGACTCGTCCAGCGACACGCGCTACCCAGACTGCTTATACATGTTTATACTGCCAGCCTGAGTGGAGGTTCGCCAGCGACTTGTTTTGTGCGATCCGCCCACGCCACAGGGCTCTCCAAGTCACACCCATCCCGTTCCGCACCTGAACTGACACTGGCCTCGACCCCAACCCGCCCTTTCCAGCGCGGGTAAAGCTGTACGACCCCGGAGCACCAGGGACTCCAGCCAAATGCGAGACAATGAACAGTGGACTGGCACCAGTTCATGGGTAGAGGCACTCCAGGACCGGCCATGCCGCGACAGGAGCCCATATGCGCAGCCCGCAGTGTCATGAGTATGTGAGCAGTCTTCGTCATCACCGCACATATACCAAACGCCAGCCAGGAGCGTCTTTCTCTGTGTGTTGCGCTGGGGTTAAAGCCCATGAATGGAGATGGTCCTGAAAGCAGCCTCCCCGTGGCTGCCTTCAGCTCTTACTGCGTCAGAGTGCCAGCGGCCGTCAAATCCACCTGAGAGTTCATGATTGGTCCACGGGCCATACGGACCAGCTAGGCCCTAACGATGGGCGCAATCCATTTGGGCTGGAAACGCCTACGAGTTGGTGATTGGCCTGCAAATTGACCTCATCTCTCGCAATTGAAAGTCTAACTGTCTGCAGAATGCCTCACTCTCCTCATGGGTCAGCTGCTTCCTCAAATGCCCAAGCTCGGGAAAGGCAGCCCGTGGGGATACTACCGCATGCGGTGGATGGGCAGAGGGACTGCACCAAGAAACTGGTGTTCAGCTCGGTACAGTTTCCATACGGACGCTCAAGAAAGAAATGAGGCTTGCAACAGACGCGGGAGGCATATGCCGGAGGCGAAGAAACAAATCCGTAAGGAGCAGAGTGAAACAAGGCATACAACTTAATACCTGTGCACACCACCTGGCGCTCCCCTGGGGTCCCAGCAAGCTAAGCAGTCAAGGGGGAACGCAGAACCGCAGCGGGCCCTCAAGGCCCACGGCCTAGTTTGTGTCTGCGGCATGTTCTCATCACTCCCGACTTCTGCCCAAGTCCACAAGGCAGCAACTCTCCGGGCTGAGGTCCCCGATAAGCATGACAAGCCAGCAAAGCACGTGCACCCACTCGTTGCTTTGCCCAAGCTGGGGCCGCGCTGCTCTGGGACGTTGCTGATTGCACAGGAGCATACGAGAAGATGCTGCTTGCTCGAGGCACTCTAAGCATCAGGTCTAAAACATCCTGGCAACCTGCAGTACGGGAGCAGAAGGAGAGATTATCCACTTGCACGCACGGACTTATCTTGCATTGGTGCATTGCGCAGCACATGGGTTTATGGAGAGGGGCAGCTGCTGTCAGGCACCCAAAAGGCGCAGCCATTCAGCAAATACAAAGACCCCACCAGTACTTGCAGATGAGAGCTCCGGTGCAGTAGCCTCAGCCATGCTACAGAGCCGCAAAGGCCTGAGGAAGCACAAGCCAGTGAGGAAGGGAAGAGGGAGAAGAGAACATCAGACAAAATGAAAGAAAGAGCGAGAGAGCATTTAAGACACATCATATTCGTTGATTCTGCGAGGATTGATCAAAGGCTCTCTGCGCGGAAGTGTATTTCTATGCTTCTACATCTAGGCGCAAAGCTGTAAAAAGTTGCATTTCGTGGCCAGAATCTAGGCTGCAACTCTCGGAGGCAACTGAAGATCAAGCTTGCCATGAGCTTGCATTCTTAAGAAGTACGAAGAATGCAGGGGTCTGACTGTACACATTCTCATGTCTTTGTAGGCTGCAAGCGAGCCGGTGCGAGCCGTAGCAAATGGATCTCACAGAAGTCCAAACCTCGCGGCTCCACACCCGCAGCTGTTAACGATGTCTGGCCGACTGAGGCTGCAGCAAAACAGGCAGGCAAGGCCACATATGCAAGCCAAATGAGCGTCCAGTGATCGACCTCTGGCTTTGCTTAGCAGAGGTAGCCGGAGCAGGAAACTACAGCGACCTTCCAGGCAACGGCACGGACATCCGGGTCCAGAAGCCCGGCCACAGTGGCCAACATCAACTCGAACCTGAAACGCAATTCCAATCACTCCTTGCAAAAGCCACTGTTGGCACTTCCCGATATGGCATCAAGCCAGTGGCATGGAAGAAGATGCAGCAAACGTTGCCTGCACATGACACGGGCGCTGCATCACTGTATGAGCTGGTACTTGCGCTGCATGTCCATCAAGCGAGCTCGTGCCACGGCGAAAAGAATCTGGATGTATCGCTGTTTGACCTACATGAGCTCCAGGAGCATAAGCTCTTAATTAATCTGCAGCCAATCAAACTTTCCGAGTTTCTCCAACACTTACAAGGACCTCGTAGTCACGATATAGTAGCTTGGCAAAAAACCTGAGTGAATGAGGACAAGCCTGCATAATTGCATAACGTCACACATGGGAGCTGCAACGGCACGCAACCTCTCTTGCTTGAGGCCCCGACCAGTTGGCTGAAGCAAAGAAGAGCACGTGAGAAGCTACCAGGAAACACGCCTAACCATGGCTTGCACTTGCAGACTACACCCATGAAAGATTTGAAACAAAGTTACCCAGCTCGTTCAGTTTCTGATCAGCACGCAGGCTTGAACTTATTGATGTAATCAAGAATGTATGCATCAGTGTTGTTTTGCACATTGCCAGTGGGTTGCCAAAGTTGCAAGTACCAACGCCACATTAGGCGAACACATCCGAAAACTGACGACTGAGAATGCCCAAACTGAGAGGGAGTGGGATTCCTCAGATAAGTCAGACTCCTAGCAAGCAGCATGCATTGAAATTGCCGTCATATGTCACACGATGAACTTGTTGCAAGGGATCTTGATTTTATTGTAATTCACTTAAACTTGAAACATTCTGGCCCATGCGAGGACATCACAGAGTGTTCGAAGTGAAAAAGCAAGCCTCACATCGCCACCAGCTGTCCTTCGGAGGACCATTCCTTTCAATGTCTGATGCAAGCCAATCAAAGCACGGCCATCTGCCTTTAGCAGAACCAAACATGACACATCAGATTGACCGGCAAGCTTTTGGTCTCCTGCCCTAGATAGGGAATCTCTTGGCAGGAAGTGTACTTCTGACAAAGAAATCCCAGCTACAGCTGACTACAGGCAATTACCTGTGAGCTCGCAGCTGTTGCTGTACGGTCTCAGCAACGGCAAGCGCTATCTGGGCAGACCAGGATGTGGTCTCGGCCTGCATCCAGAGAAATGCCAAAGGCCAAGAAGCATAAGGGTGTCCAAATCACGTTCTCAAACACAGGGCCCAATGGGCAGAGAGTGAGTTGCTGGAATTCGCTTTGACTCCAGTTTCCAAAGCCTGTAAATTCTTCTTTCCAGCCGAGTTCGCTTTTTTGTTTTGCGCGATTGAATGGCAGCGTTTTACAAGTACAGGCGGACATATGAGGGGGGCCACTTCCATCTGTGAGTTCTCCTACTAGTAGGAGGGTCACTTGTGACTCCTGCTGGGGCCGTTCGCGACTTCTCAAACACGAGAATTTGCAACACGTCTCAGCCAAAATGCCGAAATCATTTGCGAGTGCTCTGCGTTTGGGGTCAGGATCATGTCCGGGCAGCACAGGTTTGGATAGATGCAGAATCAGAGTTTACGGTCTAGTCCAGGGTACATAGTTTAAGGTCTATGCTTTAGAGAGTATATGGTTTAGGGCTCGGGGTTGGGAGTAGGGTTGATGGATTAGGGCTCCAGGGTTGGGGTTTGGATTCGTTGTAGTGAGGGGGCAGGGTCCAGAGTAAACGGTTCAGGTACACCTTTTAAAGTTCAGTGCTAAGGTTTAGAGCCTGGGGTTATACGGTATACCGGTTTCAAGCTCGGGTTCAGTGTTCAGGGGCTGTTTTCAAGGGTGTAGGGATGAAGGTTGCCAAGCATGGCGTTGGTTTGGGCTTGGAATTGGAAGATCAGGGTACACGGTTGCATGAATATTCTCCTCGAAAAGTGGCTTGATTGTCGCGGTTTGGGTGTTGGTTCAAGGTTGGGACGGTTTCGAGTTAAGGAATTCGGAACCATGCGGGTTCAGTTAGGGTCAGGGTCAGGGATTAGGTGGGCGGTTCAAGGTGGTTGGGGTTCAGGGTTTAGGGTTCAGGGTGGAGTCGTTGCAGTTAGTGGTAGGATAGGGTTCGAGGATTAAGGTTTAGGGGCGGTGATTTTTGTGTGTCACCGTTAGGTTGAACTAGTTACTGACTTTCGGGTATACGGTTCTGTATCAAGGTTTGGGATCTGGGACTCAGGGTTCAACGTACACGATTAAGTCTAGGGTTTTCATTCGGGTTGAAGGTTGGGGATTTTGTGGTTAAGGTGCAGGGCGTCTGGTCAGGGTCTCGGATTGTTGCTGTGGTTAAGGGACTACAGAAGAGTAGGGTGCTCGGTATAAGGTTAAGGTTTAACATTTTGGGTTGTTGGAGTTCGGGTTTTCAAGGTGAAGGTTTAGTGCTTCAGGGTTTTTCAAGTGGAGCCCATTTTTCTACTGAAGAATTGCATGAACATTTTCGCTGAAAAGTGGCCTGAGCTGGGATGTTTTTGGGGTGTTTTGGGTTCAGGGCAAGGGTCGAAGGTATTCAGTCTAGGGTTAGGGTTCACGGTCGAAGGTCAAAGGTTTAGGGATTGGGGGTGATGGACTAAAGTTTTTGGGTTAGGGTTTAGGGCTGTTGCTGTTTGGGCTCGGGATCTAGTAGGGGCTGGGGGTTCAAAGAATACAGTTCAGGGTTGAAGTTCTTTTTTCTTGGAGTTTAAGGATTGGGGGTGGTGGACTCAGGTTGTATAGGACTAGGGCTTAAGGCAGTTACGGCTAGGGTTCAGAGGCGTGAGGTTTACATAATTACGGGGTTTAGGGTTAGGTTTCATAGTTTAAAGTCTAAGGTTATGGGTTAAAGGTATACGGTCCGTGGTTAAGGTTCGCGATTTAGGGTTTTGTGTTCAAAGAAGGGTTGTTCAGGATCGGACTAGGGTCAAAGCTTTAATGTGATTTCAAGTTAGCTTTCAAGGTAAAGGGTTTAGGGCTTATTTAGGAAATCTAGGTTTAGGGTCGGGGTTCAAGGATTCGTTCGGATTAGGGTCCAGGGCTCAGATATAAGGATTGATTCGCTACTCAAACTCTCACGTGCCTCCACTTTCCTTGCACAACGTATGCGACTGTCCCATTGCGGCATGCACGAAACGATCCTCTGTGGGAAATTGGGCGTGGCGGGCGGGTAAAGCTTGAGCGGGTGCTCGACAAGATCGCCTTCGTACCTATTGCGCAGGTACTCAAACTCTCACGCCCCTCCATTTTCCTTGCACAGCGTATGCTACTGTCCCGTTGCGGCATGCACGAAAAGATCCTCTTCCGCCAACATGTTCCACCCATTGCCTCAAGCGCACTTTCCCACAGAGAATTGAGAAAACCAAGCCCTTGTCGGCGTCCCAAGCAAAACCAGACTCTCAGCTCGCACAACAATATCCTCGAAAGCTTGAACCAGGAATACAGCTTTGCTTGCGTGGCTTCAGGAAGACGATGGATGAACTGAATAGAGGAAAATTCTTGAATATAAATCTCCATCGTTCGGTGGCTCAACCACCGCCCTCGTCTCCGCACAAGTTCTGCGTCTTCTGAGTCTTCTGTTACTGACAGCAACCACGTTGCGCCACCAGCACGTAACGAGCCTAAGTCAAGCCTACGGGCCTTGTTGAAGGGCAACTTCGTTGTATCAAGGCGTTGCATGATCATATCGAACCTGCTCCTGAAGGTCGATGACGATGGTGGCCACAGTTTCTAAGAAAAACCAAGGGACCCAAAAGCCGAAGAAACTACTCGGAGGAGGTCAGGCCGATCGATCTTCGCAGCCTGATGTCTTGCAACTTTATACCTCGTCTTCGGTTCGTCAACTGAGAGCAAAGCGTAGTCGCAGGTGTCTTTAACATCGCCAGGAAGGAGAAGATCCGATCTTCTTGCGGCAGAAGCCTCGCCTATTCGCAGGAGGCCACCCCACGTTAAAGCCAGAAGGCCAGCAGCAACACGGGGCCAACCCCACACCAAAGAAGTTGCAATAGCGGCCAGGAGCAGCTGCCAGGGCATCGCCACATGGTTTACATGTGGTTCTTCACGCATCCAACTGAAAGCAAGATCCCATAACGGCTCTAGACTCCCACGGAGCAAGGGCTCCTTGGCAGCAATGGCAGTTATGACTTCGCTGTAATGGGAATAAGGCCGTCCAGATTCGAGCAGGCAACGACCATACTGAACCAAGTACTTGTTGCGGAGGTGCGTGCTAGCCAAGATCAAAACCTATGTCGAAACCAGACAACCAGGCAACGAAGTCAGCCAGAAGCTTCTCCCTCCTGATCCTGGTAGCAGTCTCAACAGGTCGGCCCTCTTGAAGCCTGAAGCACCTGTTCCTGCTGCAGTGTACCATGGCTCGGGCCTACGGATCCTACAACGCCCCACGTCCAACCCCAAACAAAAACCAGGCTAAAGCAAAACAGGAACGGCCCCTCACCAGGAAAGCCCAAGGTTGGTCACAATCCAGCCGGCGACGATGGAAATTCCTCCCAAACGTGGAGAAGCGCGTGTGGAATGAGGAGGGGGAAAAGGCGGGCCCAGTTGGAAGGCCCGCGTAGGCCTCGTCGCTGGACAAGAAAGGCACAAAGGAGTGGCAACGGGTAATCCCTTGTGGGACAGTCTGCAGGATTCAGCCTGGCAGGCACGGAGTGGAAGGAACTATACAGTCCAGCAAGAAGACACAAGGCAGCGATCTTTCTCAGGATCGGTGTGTTGGTATGAGGCCTCTGGAAGGGCGTCGCGACGCAAGGCTTGGGCAAACTCACGCGCAAGAGCTTCACCCAGCAAAGCCATATACTTGGCTGATTCGCGAGTATACCTCCCCTCTATACGAATGTAACCATGGTTACGAGTACAAGCCTTCAGAGGGGCGACAAACTAATGCCGACAGCGAAGAACCCAAATTCTTTGCGATGTGCACTCCACGCTGTCCAAAACTCACGGACACCCAACAGAAGAAGATGGCGCCATTCTGCCATCATTGCCATCCACGCCATTTTGGAAAGGTGAGGTTGTTCGAGAACTCCAACGGCGCCAACTATCAAGGCCACAAACAGCAGAGCTAAAGCGAAGAGCCAAGACCCTGCCAAGGAGAGTCTTCGGCGCGGCGGGCCGGAAACTCTGAGGAAGCTTATAGCTTCTGCAAGCCGGGTGAGCGGCGGGGCTAAAACTTGCGCGTGGGGGGACCACCATGAAGCTGCAAAGCCTCCGGTGCTGCAAGAGGTGCATCAACCATTCGAAGGTACGAAGTCATTCCATATTAAAACCGGGGCTCTCACCAATGTCAATGGAAGGCCCTACCGCAAAGCCCCTATTCTCAAGAGCCCTAGCAACCCTACCAGACCCACTATAGACTTCAACGAAATCGAAAACGCAGGCCAAAGGGCGCTCAGGATAAGGGTCCTCGAGGCAAAAACCTCAGGGTCGTCGAACTTGGCAAGATTTGCCTCCTCCTTCGCAAGGTGCCGACTATAGCCTCCTTTCTTCGAAGCCGTGCGTCAGAGAGGCCTGGTAAGCTCGCAGCCAACCTCTGCTGCGACGAAGCCCCCCTTCGACTCAGAAGCATTGGAGGCAAACAGAGTCGGGTCGATGGGAGCAGCAAGGTCACAATGAGCGAGCGGGGAGAGCACGGCAAGAAGCGTGAGCTCCTGCGCGGCAGGCCTGGGAAGAAAGCAGAGGGCAAGCGTTTTTTGGAGTCGACCTGAGCGGTCTTGACAACACTGTGAGCGGAGGCAAGGACCGACATCAAGGGCCTACGGAGGGTAGGATTGAAGTCCACAGGCGCAGAGCATCAGGCGTGCGCGTGAGTCGGGCCAACTCCAAGGACACAAGCAGGGCAGCGTGCTTCTGAGCAGGAGAGGCCGCCAGAGTCACCAGCCCTAACGATCTCACAAATAACAAGGTGGAACAAACCTCTGCCCCGGCAATCTGCGCGAAAGGCTGGGCAACGAAGTCTTTTATCGTCTGAGCCTAGGAGGCCGTGCGCCTGGTAAAGCCGCGTTGCACAGAGAGCCTCCCCTTGCAATCTCAACCCCAAGGCGGTCACCCTGAGCAATGGCCTTGAAGCAGACCAAGTAATGGTCCCCCTCAAACTGCAGCGCGGTACGAGATGGCACAACCGGAACGTCTTGCCTCTGCTCCTGCGATGTGCAGGCAAGGCTTTAGGCTTCATCGGCAAGGTTGGCAAAGGCGGCTGTGCTCTCGACCACCACTCGGGTAGAGCCGGCCCCAAAACATTAGAGGCTGCCTTAGCACGAGACGCTGACAGCTGGTGATAAAAATCTTTGCGATCTGACGCACAGGATTAATCTCCAGCATGCCCACAAGAGGACCGATGGGTATGAACAGGCCAGGGCCGCACAGACGCGACTCGGCCCAAGTGCGACCCATTCTGTCTATAACCTGCCTATCCTTATCGGGACCCTTATAGCAATTGACGGCGCTGGCCAGGAGGTAGGAATCAGAGGAAGTCAGGCTGGCGGGCTGCAATAAGCGCATGGGGCCACAGTGGCCAGACACATCCAAGGATCAATAAGTTCCAAGGCGGGAGCGGCATCATTACGAGTGGCAAGCAAAACGCCTGGGTGGTCGGCATAAATGTCACCGGCCAAGCCTGCCGTTGAAGCAAGGAAGTCGGAAAGCTCAGAGAGGCGCGCAAGTGATTGGGGGTTAGCGGCCAGCATCCGGAAGCCGGAAAGCCCCAACAGGGGCACCGAAAGCCTTCAAATGTTTGCGCACATTCGCAACGAGGCTTCGCTGCGCAGCAGTGCGCGACTGAGCAAGAGGGTCCAAGCGCTGCGGAACGAAATTGGCATAAAGGACACTCAGCCCCACGCAAACAATGTGAAGAAGGCGCCTGCGCACGACGCGCCTCCTGGCCCTCGATCCAATCTCCAAAGAAAAGCGCTCAAAGACGCCAGGGTGAACAACAGGCAGGGGGAACAGCCTGGAAGCAGAACCCTTAGAAGGCTGAACAGTCCGAGGAGGCCCGGGCAAGCGCAAGGTGGACCGAAGAAAAAAATGCAAAAGAGGCTGACACGGGCGAGGTTGCAAAGAAGCCGGCCCATGAACAAGCTGTCACCTTTCACTTGGCAGCCGGAGCTTCGGCCTTTCGTTTCCTGACAAAGAGCGGATGCCTTTTCGGTTTTGGGGGCGTCTGCTGTTTAGATTCTCCACCCTGTTGCGGCGGCAGGGCTTTCGTGGCAGACCCAGGCTCCCCAGCCGGCGGGTCGTAATGAAATCGATCTCTTTGAAATACTGAATGGCACACTACTGGCGACATGCCCGTGACCTCGGGTTCGAGGTATAGGGCCTAACAGCTGGACAAGTGGATCCTCCAAAAGTGTCAGGATCCATGCAAAGTCTCAGCAGCTGTGGTCTATCACGCTCTGATCCAGGGCTACCATAGTCAAGGGCCCCCTCACGTGCTGGACAAGGCAATCGGCGATGTGCCCCAAACACCACATCTCGATAACCCCCAAAGCCCCGACGCGCTTTAAATAATGGCACATCGACACCTGACCCGACAAGCTGGGGCAAGGAGCTGACGGATTCAGTCGGCGGAAGGCCGCCTGCGTCACCTCAAAAAAAAGTCGCCCGACCTGTCGGCCAGCGCTGCCTGAAGCTTCTCCCCTTTTGCGACCCTTTGGAGCCAAGCGGAATCGCTCCAGAGCAACCTGGACCTCAGCAATGGCGGCGGCAAGATCCGGATCAGTGCTCATGCAGGTATCCCCGAAGCCTAAGGGAGGATGGCCTATGAACCGCTAAACCACTAGGGGACCCAGGGGGCGCGGTGGCAGGCGCAGGGAAAGCCAAAGGCAGGAGCAAGGATTGCCGGAAGACAAAAAGGACGGCCAAAGCCCCAAGTCCAAAGACGGAAATCCAAACAACAATGAAGAAGCCGAAGGACCCTTGGCAATGCGCGGGGCAACCACGAACCAGTAATTGTTAGTTTACTGCCCAGACTAGTCCGTTCCTACTAGACTAAAGAAACTTGCAAGCGGACAGCTTCTTTTTTCACGAGTGGCAGAAAGTCTGAGGTTCTGGTCCAAAGCAGACAGAACCTAACAGACAAAGCAGACTGTGTGCTCGACCCCGGATAGGGGAGCGCCACAGTCACACGAGATGGGGTGGGCAGAAATCCAGGCCCAGCAACCCATGACACGGCAGAGCAACAGAATTCCACAGACAGGTGGAGTAAGGGGATGGATGGAGAGAATCAAAAGAACTCCAATCCTGAGCCGCAGCCAGACGGCTGCGGTACAGCTCAGAATTTCCGCTGCGTCAGGGGCAGAAACAAACAGGATTAATACTCCTGACCGCCCCCCAGTGCAAAAGCCCTAGGACCTGAGGCACTGAAGCAAGCCAAGACATCTAAAGCGTGAGCAGGAGGTCGACAAGATCGCCTTCGTACTTGTTGTGCAGGGTTCAGGTTCAGCTTTTATATCGGGCGTTTTTCTGCCAGCAGACGAGGCCGAATGACTCTGCCACCTTCAGCGCAGCGCAAAACGGCTATGCTGTGGTGTGTTCGGCGTTTTATGGTCGAGTCGAGTCGATGGTCCGTGAGAGTTTCCCAGAATGAGGGATACCTTTTCAGGGCCCCATAATGAAGATCATAGTATTTGGGGTCTGTATTGGGGTTCCCCTACTCGGTTTTCATTTATTACCTGGGCCTTATGCGGCAGTTTAAATCCACGGCCCCTCATCTCGTTTGTCTTTTATCTAATCTTGTATTGTACCTTGACAAAATCACCTGATCTCGTTCGCCATGTTGGAACATGTACTGGGTTCTTATTGCAGAAGAGACTGCACCCTATCTCGTTCAATCCATGGCCCCTATCTGGTTCCCAAAGGAATGCTGAACCTAGATGCAAAAATACCAACGCGCCTAGCCTTATACTCATACTCTCTTACGTAAATAAATGCGGCTGTCCTAGTTGAGAGATCGCAGTTAACAGCATACGGTGTAGGGCCAGGATTAGAGCTCAAGGATTCGGATTGATGGACTAAGCTCTTGGGATTGGGGCTTCTTGTTGTTGCAGAGAGTTTCAATTTGGGGTGTACTGCTCAAAGGATTGGGGTTTGGGTATTTGGAAAGCGCCTCCTTTCGGCCTTTTCTGAGCGGAGCTAAGAAAGCTTCAAAGACGTGCCCGCCATAAATGTACCGAACTTAGTAGAGGACAAACGACCCTTGCTCCACCATTTGAAAGCCCGGGTCCCTCATCACTTTGTTAAAACCATGCCACGTCACGCAGCTCAGGCAGAATCCCTGGCTCAGACGACAACCCCGATGAAGACCCTCTAGCACGCAGATTGCCCTGCTGCTGCCCCAACCGCATAGCGAGCTGAAGCTGCACTGGCTCACTCGGGACTAGATCCCACTTCCAGACACGAGAACCCTTGTGGCCATCCTCGTTCCTTTCCCGGTCCAGAAGGGTGTACGCTGTTTTGTTATTTGAGGTTTAGAGAGCTAGGGTCTAGGGATGTGTTTAATGGTTGAAGGTTTTGTTGGTTAAGTTTAGATTGGTTGGGGTGGGGTGCAGAGCCCCGGTAGGTTTATGAGGGACACTCGCGCGCAACCGTGGAGAGTAGAAGCATCGTTCAAAAACGATAATAGTTCTGCATTTCGTGAGAAGTCACAAGCGACCCCTCTGCCACATTTGTGCTGGACTGACCGAGACTGCCTGGGCCTCGGCAGCTGCTTGGGATTGCCAATTCTGATCCATACCCGGCAAGCCTAACTATTCAATCAGCAGCACCGGAATCTGCATGTCTTCAGTTTCTGATTCTGTAGACTTTCTTGGTTCCTGACTTCCTGCTCAGATCTTGCATGCACACCTAACACCTTTGCTAGACTTGAGTCGGACTTCACAAACCGCATGTGATGCCTGCAGGCATGAGCAAAGCGCTTGGACAGCTAGCAAATGCAGCAGCAGGAAGTGGCTACACTGCTGAGCTGACCATCGCTTGCCGCACAAATTGACAATAAATGAGAAATGCACAGAAACCAACGCGACTTTTGAAAGATACGAGCGCAGAACAGTGATGTGGGTTGTCACATGCGCTGAAGCCTAGCCCTCCAGCTACGCATGTTCATCGTGTGCTGGCATTCTGCCACGAGATCGCAAAGTCTGAAATGGCGCCCTTCAGCAGCCTGTAAAGCCCGAGACACTCTGATTTTTACAAGCACAAGTTGGTTCTGATACGTCTAGTGTGACTCATCTATGCTCTGTAGTCGAAGGAAGTAGGGACATATCCGTTTACAGAGCCCGCGACACGTTTGTGCAATCTTTGCGGGAACCTCTGCAAAGGAGGTTAGTGGTTCATGCCAGCTGAAAGATGTTCGCAAGCTCAGTTGGGGTTGGCTTTGGTGGCAGAACTGCCTTTGAAGCACCATGGCGAACTTCTTTCTGAGCTGGCCTAGTTTGACGTACTGCAGCATTAGAAGAAGTGCCGAAAGGCACCCAGTTGATGCTGCCACTGCATGGAACACCGTGGCCTCTTGCTGAAATAATCAGACTTCATCCTGTGACTATGATGTAGATCAGCTTCTGATTTTTCTGAGCAAAACAAAGCTAGTTGTCTTGGTGCTGCTTGCTGCTGCTCTGAGAACCAAGGCTTGGAATTCCCAAGACCACGTTGCAAACGCTCGTTTGCAGGCGCTCGGCTGCAAATTCTGCAGTGCTGCCTGACAAACGAACATTAAAGAAGACTTGTCCAAGATTGATCCAAGCCATTGGCGCATCTATCTTTGAACAATCAGTCCAAGTGAGACACCGGCACGTATCAAGTCGCTAGACTTCTTCCTAATTTGAAGCACTTGCCCGAACTGGTAAAACCGAGCGTAAATATGCTACGTGGAGCATGGCCGCAGACGCTGCAGTCCAGGCTGATTGTGCATTTCTGCAAGTTTAAGTTACTAAGTTAGGGCAAGCATTCAAGCTCGGGATAACTATGAATATTGCCAATTGGGTGAAACTCCACTGGCCGGCGTCACCAATCGCTCTTGCCAAACTTCCAAGGGCGTGCCGTGCCTCAGGGATCTAGATTTAGATGCTGCCTTTACAGACTCCAATCTTCTCGGGCATGCGCCGAAGCCTCCGCAAAGTGGCCCCTCAGCACGTTGCGAAGTCCTCGCTAGCCCCCAGTCCGAGCTAGAGTCGCCAGAGCTGTATTGAGCATGTGCAGCAGCTGCTGACCTTATCCCACCCACTTCCATCATCCACGTACTCGATGAAACGCGGCCTGAGCATGCAAGGCGCTAGTCTTCTTGAACCAAGGTGCAGCCCTTCTGTAAGTGGAGGGCATTTCATCGGGATGGACGCTGAAGTTTGCCAAATCCTGGTCCAGAATATGGAGTGCAGCTACTCAACACTCTTTTCCCTCTTGCTGGCCTTCTTGCCTCTCACCTTCGGTGCGAACGGAGGATCCAGCGTAAACTCCACGAACTTATCCTTATCTACAACAAACAACTCTCTGCAGCGCGACTGCTTGCTCAGCACCGCAGAATACTAGATGATGCACTGTCCACAGATGATCAATCAAGACCCAAGCCCAATTGAAGCCTTTGTACCAGGCATGTGCCTGGCAGTCGAGCATGAAAGTCCGAATTAGATCCAAAGAAGGGGCAAAATGCTCAACCACGGTAAAAGCCGTGACTTGCTGTCTGTCTGCCCCACCTTCAAGTTCTTAGCGCCACCAGGCAGCATCGGTAATCTGTCTGCTGGCTCCTTCTGACAGATTGCCTGGTGTAGGGAACGGTGAAAAATGACTTGAATGGTTAACAGCAATGGACAATCCAGCTCAAAAGCCCGCCTTGATGAGATCTACACATTGAGGCGACAGCTGCGGAGGGAACTTCACGGAATTGATACCCTTCCTTGGTTGTTGCAGAGACTTCAAATGTGCCTGCAAAGAGCAACACCGTGCAAGTCTGAGTGCATGGCAGGACCTTTGCATAGATCTGCATGGGGTACGGCCTTGCAATGATCAGGGGTGGGGAATGCTACCCACAGAACCAACGGTGGTCACATGCTCTGCCAAGTGAGGTCCGCGCGCTTCGAAGGGAGCTGACCCCGTCCTGACTCAAAGTATTATGTGTGGACAGCGTCGATGATCCAACCAGCAATGTCTGAGCGGGACGCATGAATTCGAAGATCAGCACCCCAAGCATCCACCAATCCACGGCATGGGTATGTCCGGTCCTCAGCTATTGCAATCAGCCGGGCCCAACGATGGCATTGAGCATGAAACAGGCCACCTGCCCGCAACCTTCAACATCTACCACATGCTTCTGAAAATAGAAGTAGACAGAATGCAAACCGGACATGCGCACGCATTTCTCAGCGTCAAGTATGGAGCAACGCAACTATGGTTGCTTGAGCCGAGTTACGAGGCAATGACCTCCGGCGCAAAATAGTCCGGGGTTCCACAGGTTGTGTAGGTCTGAAGCATTGGCCAAATTCAGTCGGCATACTTGGATGACAAACAGAATGTAACCGGCCTTTCCGATGACGAACTTGGCCAAACCCATATCAGTGACCTGTCGCCATCATGCGCTGCTGTGTTGCTATTGCCAGGCCGGCTTTGCAGAGCAAAGAGATCACGAAACCGCCTTGAGATGCCCCTTCTCATTGAGAAGCAGGTTCTCTGGCTTTAGGTCCCTGGCGCACAGCAAGCACTCATGGCGTCTCTCAGGTCTTTCAGGATAGCAAGCGAGTGAAAAATAAATTCAGGTAGTTTTCGTTTTTTGTGATATTGCTTTTGATTTTGGACGGTCCTGGGCATTCTGTAGACCAAAATGTGAGGCCCCTCCACGCAAGAGCTCAATTTTTGAGCCGAAATTTGAGGACGCTCTACGTGGGAGCTCAATTTGGTGTCCAAATGTAATAAAACTCCATGCAAGAACTCAATTTTGAGCCCAAATTTGAGGACGCTCTGCGTGGGAGCTCAACTTCATGTCAAAATGTGACATGCTCCACGCGAGAAAGCTCACTCTATTAGGATACTCCTGCGACAGCTCAATAGATTCTAGTGATTATTGGAATAAAGATGAGAGAAGATAATCCTTCTTGTCATAGCAATCGAAGTAATCATAGCAGTAGTGATAAAATCAGAAGACGCATTATTGACAATGTTAATAATCCGCATAATCCTCCCTTACCCTTCCTTATGGCAAACATGATCTTTTCTACGAGGCAGGTGTATAACCATAATAAGAATGAAGAAAAAGGAAACAAAAAAAGGAACGCAAGTACCACGACAAGCAGGGCTACAAACGCGCGTGATGAACGCAAATCTTATAGCTGCTCGCTGTTTGTGAAGTTTTACCATACTGGCTGACTTGACGTCAATTCAGCACCTGGTGGCAGCCGCAGAATTGAGTCGGTATAATGATTTCACACGAATACTAAACCCCCCCTAATACGTGCTTGACAGACTTCCAAGTTCTGAAGTCTGCCCGTAATAAGGCCCTAATTGGGAATAGTCCTGCTCAGGCCCTATTTTGGAATAGTTCTTAAGGAGACCCTATTTTGGAATAGTCCTTACTAAAGCCCTAATTTGAAATAGTACCTCATAATAAGGCCCTAATTTGAAGTAGTCCCTGATAAGGCCCTAATTTGGAATAGTTTCTCCAATTTGGAATGGTCCCTGATAAGGCTCTAGTTTGGAACAGTCCCTAATAAGGCCCTGATTTGAAATAGTCCGTAGTAGTGACTCCCTGGCGGGTTGCTGCCTTTTTAATGAAAGAGTCCCCCCCAAACAAGGTAATTCCCGGGAGATTGTGGTGGGAGTCTCCATTTTGAAACTTTTGGGCCTCGAAAACTCCAAAACGGTGACTCCCTCGCAGGTTGCTGCCGTTTCAGTGAGAGAGCCCTCCGATGAGATAATTCCCAACAAGGGTGGTGGGAGTCTCCATTTTGAAGGTTTTGGGCCTTGAAAACTCCAAAATGGTGACTTCTTCGCAGGTCGCTGCCTTTTTCATGAGAGAGACTCACCCCCTAAGTGATTCCCAGGGGGGTGGTGAGAGTCTCCATCTT
>CAJNIZ010012792.1:27545-60603 GCA_905231905.1 Symbiodinium pilosum
GGGGCAGCCCTCCCCCATTTGCAGAACAAAAAAATATCTGCAAAACCTTCCTTTGCTGCAAGTATGATGATGACATGATGCTTGCTATTTTGCCAGCACGATTGCCTTGAAAAGTGGGGGGGTCGTAGCCCCATGGTGATGACAATTTTTTTTGAGGTAAACATTGATGGCCTTAAAAAAGTGGGGGGGGGGCTTTACAAACAACATGATCAGCACAGCATTCCCCTACCGCAAACATGGTGGTGACATGAGTTTTGACAGGAAGCATGGATGGCTTTAACAAAGCGGCGGGGTTGGGGGGGAGAAGCCAAGAAGCTAAGAAGCAGGAGAAGCCAAGAAACCGATAAACCAGCAAGCCGAAAAGCCTAGAAGCTCGCAAAGCCGAGAAGCCAAAAAACCGCAGAAGACAGGAAGCCTGAGAAACCAACAAGCAGGAAAGCAAAAAATACAATAAACAAAAGAACAGATAGATATTTATGTGTATACTAACTCTTCCATGGCAGGCCTGTAGATGATGTGTCTTTCGTGCAGATGCTCGAAAGCGCACACCTTGGATGCTCGAACTGCATCCACGCCGTACGCACCGCGTACCATCAACTTAAGTCTGAGACCACCCCCGCTGAGTAGTATCTGGCATGCTTCTCACTGCCATAGAAGCCCTGCCCGGCAAAACAGCAATGCAAATTCCACGGAGCACTTTACACATCCTCTGTTGCTCGATGCTGGGAAACGGCCTTCCGCTGGTACATCGAATACAACTCTCCTCCCAGAGCAGGCCTGAGCACACGCTTTTCTAGACTAAGCGTGTGCAGAAAACACACCTTCCAAGCTCTTTGCTCCATCAAAAAATAGATCGACTGCTTGGAGTTGTACCTCGTAGCCGGTGCATGTTCTGCCGCTCCACGTTCGGATGACTCAGACGGAAAAGCCGGAAAACTGAGAGCCGTGCGTCTCATAGAGACGGATGATGAAGTCTGAGTTCGTCATGAACAGGATGTTTTTCTCAGTGATCACGCTGTCCTGTGAGGCGTCATGGCTGCATCTGCAAGCCCCTGCCAGGAAGAATTGTCCTGCATCCCCGTCTTTACGATGAATCCCTTGCTAATGCCTGAGTCTCCATCTGTCGGGACTCTCAACTTTTTCACAAACACCATAGGGCACTGACATTTCATGGCATAAGTCTCTCCGGTGGTCTTGTGCTCCCACAGTTCTACCTGGGCGACATGCAATGTAGCTCAGCTGAAGCCAGATACCCATGCCAGGCTGCCCTCTGCCAATGCGGCCAAGGCACGGCACCGAAGCCGCCTGCTCCGAGGAGGCCAACCTTCTGGAGATCGGTCATCAGGATCTTTGGCCTCTTCAGGTCCAGAACAAATTTCTCTCAAGTGCGCCATGCTTCCCGGTTCTGCCTGTTTGGATCTCGGCCACCGCCCGCTCCTCCTGCGGGAGGTGCCACAGCGCCGGCCTCCAAAACCATTCATCTGGACAACTTCAAACATGTGCCGTGTCATGCATGCTGGACGGGATTGTGGTATTGCGCCTTCGATGGTTGATTTCCTTGGTCCTTCCGAGCGAGGATTTCCTGACAGAATGTGAAAATAAATAGCAGATAGAAGTTAGGGGTTGCAATTCTTGACAAGCAACAGCAGCAACAGCAGCAGAAAGCCTCCAGCGGCCCTAGCAGCAAGTCGAAGGCTTCCTTGTCCAATGCCAGCGCCTGCACAAGCGTGCATGGCAATCTTTGCGCGCCAGCTTCAAGAAGCCTTCGCACATGTGACATCAGCTTGCACCATTTTACCACGTGTTGCTGCCTTGGCGTCTTTGGACACTACCCTGACTGTTGCCGCACGCGGCTCGTTGTGCAACAGGGCGCGCTCGCCTCAGCATCGGCAGGCAAACACAGCTTCGCGAAGATGTGAAGGACAGACCAGCAAATCACCTGTCGTTGGCATTCTTATGTTGCCTGCACTGGAACTACTTTGATCACTTTGATCTTGGGATTTCTCTGTAAGGATGCAGGGGCACTTTCTGCGTGTGGCCGATCAGCAAGCATTCGCGAAGTGTGCACGAACACAGGGTCGTTTTCGTTTCGTCGTCTTCCTCCCTCCTGCCTCCTCCTCCTCCCCCCCATTCTCCCCCCTCCCCCCTCCTCCATCCTCCCTGCTCTCTCCTCCCTCCTCCCTCCTCATCCTCCTCGTCCTCCTCGTTCCTCCTCCCTTCTGCTACCTCCCTCCCACCATGCCCTCCTCCCCTCTGCTCCTCCGCATTCTCAACGTCCTCCTCGAAAGAGCTCGCCGTGGTTACACGGTCACACTCCAGGGTCCCGCAGGCAGCAGTCTGTTCGGGTCACCCCCGCGAGGGCCGGAATATCAGCAATTTCTCTCTCCCAAAATCTTTGTTCTAGAAAGGCCTGTTTGGGAGACCGTATACTCTGGATTAAATCCTAGTTTTTGGGGCCTGGAAGAACCTCACCAACTGCTATAGAAGGGAACACAGAAAGAGGTCTTTCAAGCCGCCCCCATCCTCTCTTCTTCTCCTTCCCTTCTCTCTTCCCGATCCACTGGAAGCACTCACAAGGATGGGGACTGTTGACACTTGTGAGACCTGGCGCAGAAACGAGGGTCCAAAAACGACGACATGTACGACCATGGCGACCCCCCTACCCCATCTCTGTGACTGTTGACACCCGTGAATGCTCACAGGATGGTTGCGCAGCCCTCTCTGCACGCTGTCTGTAACCGTCCTGACTTTCTTTGGCCACGAGCATGCCAATAAAACATATTCACATGCTGAGCACTTGGCCAAAATACTGAGCTGTCCCCCTGTCTTCGCTTGCCTGCATTTCAAACTTCGTGCGCACACGGCATGACTACAGAACAACAGACAGCGTCGAGCTCACACAACAAAGCACACATGCAACTGTGTTTGCTGATTGGCCTGGAGGCGAACCTTCTCGTCACCATCTATGGAAACCGCAACCTGGGTGCTTCTGTCAAATGCAGCACTGAGCAGAATTGAGCGGAATGGCTGCAAAACCCTAGGTTCCGGCCTCTCCTTCAAAGAGAATATAAAAAGTTGTACCCGGATCACCTTGTTGAATGATCACCTTTCAGAGCTGCAATGTGTAGAAATCCAGCACGCAGCGGGACTTTGAATGCCCATGCCAACCTCGTTCTTCGCAAAGTGCACTTCCATTAGCGCTTTGGCCTAAAATTCCGACTGGCATCTCTCATCAATACAGCTCAAGTTCAGGAAAAGCGGATCCACAGCAGCTAGGTCTGCAACCACTTGCTGCTTCTCTGCAGCGAGCAAACTGCTCAAAATTTCAACCTGCGACCAATGACCAGTAAATGCTAGCAGGTTTGAGAAGCCAAAGAAAGTTGCAAAATGCAGGCTGAGGGTAGCTCCCTGCTCAAATACTTCACGTACTCCTGAATCTTTTCGTCAGAAACCTGACAGCATGCTGTGGGCTGGCGTTGAAATCGGCGCGCATGCCGACGTGTCTGTGAAGGCGATGGTGCTTCCTCCCGCCCAGCCATGACCTATACAATGTGAGGGGTAACCCTCCGAGGCATTTCCTCGAATGGCCGAATCTCCTAAAGCCAGTGAAAATGATGCATTGAACCTTCTTCAACAGACTGGATATGCCTGACTGCCTGCGTGAAAGACGCATGCACAAAGTAGAACAGTCGCATTGCCCCACCACTCCACATCCTCTTTGCCAACCCTTGCGGCCATCTGCTTTAGTTCGAATCTAGAGGGTCTGGGAATGGCTGCTGCATCAGCTTCTTCTCGCAGATAAAACGCCAAGCCAACCCGCGTAAATGAAGTCAGCAACTACAGGACGTCCGAACGAAGCAAACAGAAAATGTATCAATTCTGACGGCGTAGATCAATAGCTCTCCAATACCACTCCAGTACACATGGTGTCTGAAAGAGCGGACCAGTCAATGGACCCCAAGAGCTCTTCAAGAGCACTTCCAAAGGCCAAAAGGGCAAGAAGAGGACACCTACAGCCCCAAGAGCGTTGCAGTACCACTCCAGGAGCACCCCAAGAGCATTCCAAGTGCCAGCACTGCAAAGGCTGAGGACGCTCCGCGCCATCGCGGCAATCCAAAAGCCACGACTGGTCTGTATTTCGAGACTATCGGCCGTATGGGACTCGCAGCAGCAAGATGGCCAAGACAGTCCGGTAGTTCGCAAAACGGCAGGTGCACGACGTGACCCCAAAATCGAGGAGGCTTCATGCAGAAGCGGCCCAAAAACCTGTGACATAAGAACGCTCTTTGCAAAAACACAATTTCGAGGCCAACTGCAAGGATGCTGTGTTCACTGTATGTGGAAGTGCCGAATCCATCATGGACTCCGCGCAGTTCCCTCTAAACTTATCCCAAAAAAGCCCGTCACATCGACATGATGCTTGGGACAGAAAATTCCTGAGGCCGGTGTTTTCGACGCGCTTTCCTGCACCCCATCTGCTTCCATCCCGGGACCTCCATTTCATCCATCCAGCTTGGGAGTTGCTTGCAGTGAAATTCAATTTGCATCAACCCCTTGCATCCGCTGGTTGGGAAGGCAAGAATTCGGAGTGAATGGGTGAGTGAAAGCCTGCGCCCGTTCTGGTACTGTGCTTCTCCAAACCCCAGCCCTGAATTTAGTCAATAGAGATTAAGGTTTCCAGTCTAGCTCAATCCCGCTCCAGGAAATTCCGAGATCAACAGCCAAAGGAATGCGCATGCTGGCCAACTTGGAAATGCTCCCTGCTTGCAGATGATGGGGCGATGCCTTCATCAAAATGTCTTTGAAGTTCTTGCGATCGATGACCCAAACAGAGGAGTCTTCCTGATTGCGCTTTGCAAACATATGCTGCAGGGCATGCTGCACAGTGGCGCCTAGCCTTCGCAATGACTGTGGCAGCCCGTGGCACCAGGTAAAGCAAGGCCAGCTCCTGCACAAAAAGCATGGGTGGTTGCGAGGCAGAAGAGCACTCTCACGCACTGTGGCAGCTAAGGGGCCCCAAAGCTGCCACCAGCCGTCACAGTTTGCACCAGCTTCCGGCCCCTGCAAAAACAAGACACCTGTTTGTGCATTTATGGCGCCACAGCGCACTCGCAGCTGAATATGCAGAATCAGGACGGCACCCCTGGCCACCCTTCTTGGCGTCTGCAACAAAGATCTCAAATGTCCCCGACTGGCAAATCTCAGCGGTCAGTTTCATCCTTCCACATGGAAAACAATGAACCTCGTGCTGTGCCCAAGAACATGTGGGAAACACTGAGAAGACAGCATAAAAATAGTCCGCAATCAGATCACCTGCAACAAGTCAAAGGACGGGGTACAGGCAATAAGGATTGATCCAGTGTGTTCTTGCAAATTACATACCTGCCTTCAGAGATGATTTCCTTGCCGCTAGGGACGTTCCTCAGCTAAGGTTTTGTAGATTTACTACAGCAAAGATCTGCGTGCAGTGTCATGATTCCGTGTCACTGAGATACGTGCTCTTTCCAGGCAATGTCAATGATCTGCTTCACACGGATCCTGCGTAGATGCTAGATCAGATTTCCTTCTGCCAACTCAACAAACGAAAAATACCTGGCTGAGTGCCCAGCTCGTCTAATTTCACCATTGTCTGGATGTTCTCGTTCTTCTTCAACCTGCACGATCGTGAGCCGGCTCAGATACCGCCAAAGCATGCCAAAGTAACTTCCACAAGCAGCTGATGTGAGTGCCGTGCGCTTTCTCCATCAGCTGCCGCTCATCTCCATTCTTCTCTGACGGCGGCTGCACCTCAGCTACAGCTTTATGGTCATTCAGACGGGCTCCATCAAGTCTGCGCTGCCCACTGTCAGCATGCAGGCAAAATGAGGGCCGTGCCACAAGCTGTCTCTTGCCTCCAGCACCCACTGCTTTTCTGTTGGCAAATTGGATCTTCTCATTCAGACCCAACTCCTGCCAGACAAGCTTGAGCCGCAACAGTCGCACTTGGCAACTTTGTGCTTTTTCCGAAACAAAAGCAACCAGGCCTGGAATTTCTCCTGTGTAATCTTGAGGGTCCTGATCTCGGTCACCGCCTGCACAAATCAAAGCTGTCTATAGCCTTTCGCAAACTCCTGAGCATTTCTACCCACCGGCGTTCTTTTCATGAATCTGACCGGAACTGCCTACGCACACATGGTGCGAAGCCTTGATGGTGGCAGAGCGGGGCTCATTTCGAAGCAAGGCATTTTCTCCGAAGTAGTCGCCCTGCTTCAGCGCCGCGACCTTGAATCCAAACAATTGTCAATGCCATGTCACACGGGTCGCACAACAGGCCCCACCTTCTTCTGATTTCCTGCCTCGCCAACCAGGACCTCACAGCCATGCGGAGCTCATTGAAAGGAAGACAGCAAGGAAGCAAAGGGCGAAGAAATCTGCCGAATCCGCCTCCGCCTCTCCGGACTGGATGATGAAGAACTCTCTGCCAACTTCACCCTGCAAAGCCAAGCAAAAAACCAAACGCGCGTCATCTCAGTTACACTTCACATCACTTGGCGGTGCATAGGTAATGCGAATCCAGCCCACCTGCGTGATGATGGTCTGACCTGCCTTGAACCTGGTACGAGCAACCAGGGACATGAAGAAAAAAAAGGTAGCCAGCAGGGCGGGCGGCATTTGCCCTGCAACACTAAGTGGGGCACGGCTGATTGACACAGGCAGCAGCCAGGATGGGATGCTGGTCCTGGAAGCGAATCTCGACATCAAGTATTTGACCTTGGCCCTGATTACGGACTTTCTAGATCCACAAACGTCTCGCTTGCCACGCCTTTGGCAGTCTCATGAAGAGTGGGACTTGCGACAGGAACGACATGGTCGCCTGCGGCATCTGTACATGCATGCTTCTGCAAATCAAAAAAAATTCATCATGCATGCAAGGCCTGATACTGTTTATTCTCTTCCTTGGCCTCCAAAGAACAAGGCAAAAAAGCCTTCTCTGTCGGTTTCTGGGTATTTGCACATGAGTCCTGAGCGATGTACACCGGTGCACACCCTGCCTGCTGCTTGTCTTGCGCATTGCCAGTGGTTTTTCCATCTTTTGTACTGGCCTCCGAGCCAGGAATTTGCAAGTTTAATCGGTGAGGAGCAAGCCAACACGTACTATAAGGGCCCAGCAGATGAGCTAGCGGCAGTACTACCTCAAACATCACTCCATGTTCCGCTCGACCCTCGAGCATCAAGTCAGCGTGGGCTCTGGCTGGTGTTGCACCCCATGTCCGCACGTATGCAGGCACAGCTGGCCTCATGGCAGTTGGGGTTCTTGCGCTTTTTTTACTTCACGGCTGATCTGGGCTTTTGGGGCTGCTGCAAGCAGGATCCAATTGAGCGGTGGGCAATGTTCCTTCTTCCCAAACGAGTCTTGCCTAAACCCACGAAGACTACTCCCAAGAGGTGGGGTATTTCGCGTACTGCTCAATTGCCTTAGGTCCTTCACAATGTATGATTCAATACATCCTAGTGCTGCGGCAATACTTTTCCGTGTACTCCCAGCTGAAAGTTCAAGGCAACGCAAACTGTTCAGAGGTTTCTCTGTGTAGGCAGCTCGCACTGAATTTCTGCGGAGACCGGGTGCCTGGCTCTCGACAAGCAAAAGACTTTGCCGTTGCCTCAGCTCACAGGTGTAATCAGAAGACGGCGGATAAACAGCTGGAGCTACCGCTGCGGATGGATCAGGAATGTGTTATAGTGGCTCCTAAGATGAGCAGGCATCAGACTACAGGGGAGCAACATCAGTGACAGCATGGACAAGCGGAAAGCTGACTGCTTCTAGGAAGTTCCGTGAAATGCTCATGCCAAAGCGGCACTGGTTGCAGCCGGGTTGCTCTGTGCTCAAGAGGCCAAGTGCAGTCAACGTGAGCCCTTCCTATACTTGAACAAAACGCATCTTGAAGTCGGGCATGCGCAACATGCTCAAGAAAATCTGAAGGTGCTTTGGTGTCAAGCCGGATGTATCCGAAAGGTCTGGCCATACACATCGCAACATACTGCAGGGCTGGTGCGTTGACATTACGACTCATGTGCCCATACCAACTATTCCTCGAACGCTGCTTAAAAAGCCGTACGTCAACAGCCCACCGACGCAAGATAGATGAGGGCCTACAACACTAGCACTAGCACAAGTTAACAAAATGCAGAGCCCTGCCACTCCTTCCTACAGTAACCACCACGCATGATACCAGCGCATTGCTCTTCCAGAATGCACCTTACCGTGCGGTCCCCTTTGCAGTGCCTGGGCGTCAACTTGCTTTGTTACATGCTGCTTTAGGCTCGACGCGGCGAAAAAAAGCGAAAACAAATCCTGCAAGCTTTGGCATCTCCAGCAAGAACGGCGTTCTGCCGTCACGGCATCAGTTCGCAAGGATCGTTATAGCAGTCCAGTGACGGTGTCTGCATATGCTTCTCCCATCTCTAGCCTATGTCCAGACCTCACCCATCGGAAGCCCCTCGAAACTGCTAGCCAGGGGACTTCAGCAAGTAAGTTGCCCTTTTCGCAAGGCAGCTATTATGCCAAATTAGTTTAAGCGGTCATGTTTTCTTAGCACAAGAAAATGTTGAAAATTATAATTGAGGCTTTATACTTCAAGACTTTATGCGGCATTTTGCGACTTTGTAAATTCCATGCTGAAGCGGTTGCTGTGCACTTTCTCTTGTCATAGCGCATGTTTTCAAAGTGTCAGCAAGAAAACGTTATGTAAAGCAATCCGCCTTTTCAATAGGGTCTCCCGATGCTTGAAGCGCTCCAGACTCTCTTGGACACGGCTTGTCCTTTGGCAAAGCCGTGGAATCCAGATACACCCAGACCTTGCATTCTGGATTCCGTGTCTCAGCAGTCAGAACTGCATGCGGGCACCAGCCCGGCAATGAAAACAAATAGCTCGCAATGGGCACGCCTCGCCGACTTGCATCCGACAACGCAGAGTTCATCATGCGAAGCCCGTCCGGAACCAAGTACACAAACAGCTTCGTTGCCTTGGATAGATTAGTGCTCAGCGCATCGCCGCAGATGACCTGGGCCAAACTCTCAAGCTTCGCCTCACGGATGGCTTCTGAAGCCTTCTGGGCAAAGCGCGAGTCGTATTCAACTCCAACCGCGTGTGCTCCTCGTTTTGCTGCTGCTAATATCATCCGTCCATCTCCACACCCCAGATCGTACAAGATGTCTCCATTCTGCACTGAGAGTGCATCCAACGCTTGCTCTATAGCACATGCTGGAGTCGGGTTATAGGGAGCCAGTTTCACAACGTTTTCGAGGCAGGTGCTCTCAGCCTCTTCTGCCTGATGATGCGCTCGGCGGCGGCCTGCATGCCCTCTCAAAAATGACTGAATTGTGGTGGCAAGGCCACACTCCTGCTGCATCACCAGCGCAAGCTCAAGGAAGTCAGCCTCCTTTGCTGACTTGCCAAGCCCCACCACTCGATTCCATAGGCTCCGCGCACCTTCGGTACTAACACTGTCGCTGCAAGCCCTGAGGCCATCCCAGTTCAGCCACTCTTCGCATGTCAAGGCATCTTCGCTCAAGCTAGATTTGGCGCAGAGTAGCGAGAATTGTACTTTCAGCGACTCTGCATCTAGCTGCTTGTAGGCAGCAACTGGGCCTCTGCTGTTCCCGCATGCTGAATCCAAAAGCCCGCACAGCAGGTGCTCCACCTCCTGGCTGCTTGCTTCAACCCCTTGCTTCTTGCAAAGTTTCTGCAAAGAAGCTGGCACCAGCATGCCAGCATTGTTTGTCACTGCCATCCATGCACGCACATTCCGCAATTTCAATTGTTCCATCAGTTCCTGAATCCTGGCATCGTTTGAGTCATTGCCCTTGTACCCTGCGTTCCGTCCATGCTCGCTGGACATGTGTATCACGAGCGGGTGGGCATCTAACATCAGTGGTCGTGGAGGGACATCTAGATGATGCATGTAGCAAAGTCTTGTGAAGAAGGGTGCTGTGACATCTTTCAAGAGCTTTCACTGTCATCAATGAGCAGGGGCCACACGCAGCGGCAAAGTGCCTTTGTGGAAAGCTAGGCATACCTTTCTGTCAACGATACAATCACTGCAATAAGTCCTTGTGTCTCAAAGGCAATAGAGCTTTGGCCAAATGGGATTCTCTCATCTTCTGCAGGCAGAGCACCAAAAGCTTCTGATGCTTGTTTCTCTTGCTCACACGGGACACGCGAGTGCAATGCAGGTCCTTCCCCGCGACAGATTCGGCTCAGGGCAAATGCAATGTTGCCTATGTGTTGCGGGGACAGCCTGAGGAGCCAAGCCAAAGGGGACAAAGCCGACACAGCGAAAAAAGCGAAAGACCCAAGCTTCTCAAAGCCATCCATAGCCCGGCCAAGGCACTCCCAAGCACGCTGTGGCAAGTCGAGGCATAGACGATTCACGAAGGCGCTATTGCCAAAGGCTAGGAGGCCCAGCCTGACACTGAACCGTTTTCTGCCAACCATGTTCCTTTTCGAAATACTAGACAGGGTCCTAGTAAGAACCCCTTAAAGGATGTCTACTAAGCGATCTGCGTTTTCTTGTTGGGGATCCGTTGAAAGGCACAATAGCAAGTCTGCCTCCCTGCCATGGGCTGCACCGGTCATGAAGAAAGATGCTGAAAACAGCAGGCAGCGAGTAGGTCATATTGGATATGCCCTGTGCTGTGAACTTGTCCAAGTTGTGTGATGCAAGAAGACATGTCATTTCCAGAAAGGACGTCTCCATGAAGCGCAGTAGGCCAAGGGCATACACCAGATTCGAGATATTTTGAGGACTGAACTCGTGCAGCCGAAGCTGTGCGCTCTCACATGATGCCTGCAGAAGTGCATCGTGTCGAGCTCTCATCAGCGCGGAAGAGTACAACAGTATGGACAGCTCTTGTGCCTGAAAGCAGTGAATCTGATTCGGCACGCAGTCTGAAAGCGACTCCCAAAACGCTCTGTGCTTCAGGTTGAGCAGTGCCAAGGCATATGCAGAGTTGGCCACTGTCTGACTGCTGCATTCCAGCATTCGCCCAGGCAAAGTGTCGATCAGCATTACCGCAACCCGAACTGGCCGATGTCGCAGTAGGCCAAATCCATACAGGACATTTGACACATCCTGAAAAGAGCTGCAATAGACTTTTCAGCTTCCGTAGTACAAGAAACATGGAAAGCCTTGGCGGTATCTTGTTGCTGCGAGCAGCTCGTCCCTGAGTTGACGCTAGACCAGTCAAGGCTAATCAGTGTTTGCGGACTACAGTCTAGAGCTCGGATCTACTACATTCGGCTGCGTAACAAATCAATAAGCATCGGCTTCAACATGCCGTTTTCGGAGTGCCACGCATGTCAAAACAAATGATGCCAACGCACTTGCCTCAAAAATCCAGAAAGACTCCGCTAAGAACACATGGAGCAGGAAGTGCATAACGGTAAATCTCCTAGAACTTGATCTCTGATGCTTTATTGAATGATCGCTCATTTTCACCAAAGCTGGATCTGCCTAAGCCTAGGCGGACCAGTGGCTTGCGCTCATCCACCATGAGCTTCCAAAGCACTCGATTCAATAGAAAGAACACCTATACTCGTCGATCGGCCGCCTCCTAGTAACCTCCACCCATGTAAACACAGCTTTGCTATGCTATCCCTCTAAGTCACACATGCCAAGTGACCAGTTGCAAAACCTTTCTATTTCAGCAATCTGAATGCTCATGTTGTAGTCGAGATGTCGCACGGTACTGCAAGCTATCCGCAAATGCAGTAGCAATAGATTTGAAATGAGACTTAGTACCAAGTGTTGCAGCTTTGCAACATTACAATAGAAAGCTGACACAGTATCAGCTGCAACGGGAAGGTTTCCCAGGGCCAACTGACTTGCAGGCACACTATTGATACAGCTAAGACTCTCGTGTCGAGAAATCTGCCAAAACAGTGGGGATGGCCTGCACCATCCCATTCAGGCAGTCAATGTGCTTGTGTTCCAGCTTGCCCCACGCCCAGACAGTGCCTTGGTCAGACCACAACTTCAGCTGAGACGCACCACATGCCCTACCCTAGCGGTACACGCATTATGTTTTGACTTCAACGTGATCTGCCATGCAAACGCCTAGAGATGCAGCGAGACCTCTAAGAATTTCTTGAATTGTAGCCAAAGGTGTTGCGGGTAGCAGGTTGGAGTTGAAGGTGTGATGGATTCGGATCTTACCGACACACATCAGGCTTCTCACCATCTCAAGTTCGCTCAACAACTGTGCTTACTCAATACCTTCTGTTGAGGCGTGGCTATAAATGCTTTCGAACTTGGATTTGGTTCTGTCCGCTTTCTCGCGCCAAAGCTGCAAAGTGCATCGTCTGCACCATAAGCACAAGCTTCAACCAAGTATCAAGCTATCCCCCGGGGCGGCAGCTCGGCAAACCCGATGCGCAGCTGCGTCGATGTTAATTGTGAGAGGCATTGAGCTCTCACAAGCTCCGACTTGCTAGAAGAGAGCTTCGCCAAACGGTGCCAAGCCTTGACCCACAGGCAGCGCAGCGTCATGAAACTGCCAGGCCGAGAAATTAATCTGAGGATCTGATTAATCTGGGGGGTCCCCCCCCCCAGAATAAGAATTGAGAATTGCGGCACGGGCACTGGATAAAAAGGAAATCATTCTTGGGTCATTGGCGCTCTTGGATGTCTATTAAAAAAGAATAGGAATGTATTGAATCTCTATGAAAAATCCAAGAGAACATCCTTCTTTGGGTCATGGGGGCTCTTGGACCTCCATCCGCCGAGGCCAGGGACAATGGAGGGTCGTCGGAGGGTGGGATGGGGGGGTGTGGGGGGTGGGGGTGTCTGTTGTCCCTGCTTCCCTGTTCTGACGCCTCGACTGCCTTTTGCATAGGCGGTCTCGCGTTAGCGGTTCAAATTAAAAAGAATAGGAATGCATTGCATCTCTATTAAACTGCATGCTTCACTATGCTATCAAAATGGGTTCCCCGAACAAAAATTCAATGTAGTCAATTTTCCTTATACGAAATCCACTCTAATTGAAACAAAATAGTCTTGGGACCCTAACTCTACCACAAAAATGTTTAATATGGTCCATTTGGTAAATCTGATGCTCGGAACAGTAGCTTGAGGACTACAGGCAAGGTTTCTGATTCTACTGTATTCCAATCCTATGCAGGTTAATTTCATGGCATACAGCTGCCTGTTCACTTCCAACCTAGTTTTCAGGCTCTCCAGCTTCAACCAAGTCACGGTAGTCAAAGAAGATGCAGTCCAAGCATCATGATGGGCTTCGAAAAGCACCTGCAACAGCAAAACAGCACCATCCTTGGGGAGGTTTAGCTGGCGTCCAGCACGGATCTACACGATTCTCACTTTCAGTAGGCCAACTAGAGCAAGTTTGGAGCACGCCCAAGTCTAAGCCCAAAATCAACCCATAATGCCTCCGCGAAAAGTTAACCCATCAATTTGTGGAACAGATGTGAACCTTGCGCAGCTGTCCAAGATTGGCAGCCGCTGCCAGGCGCGCCTGTTCAACAAATGCATGTAACTGCCAGACTAGGCCTACGCCGACTGCTGGGGTTCACGCTTTGTTTAGACGGCTGTCCATTCTTGCTACGTCAAACCCGAAACTTGGAGAGTCTCAGCGCCTTTCCTGTAACTTCTTCGCCTGCATGGAGACAGCACCATGGCAGGTCCAAGGGAGATGGCTTGCTCGAGGCCAAGCCGAGGCAGCTGTGCATTTGATTTAGGGGCAAACCTGCTCGGGTTTTGACACCACTGCCTGGTGTCCCCTCACAGTCTTGGAGTGGGGGTGCAAAACCACGGGGCTACGACGATTTCGTTTACGCGCTTTTTATTCTCTGCTTGTGCTTCAAAGTCTTTGGTAGGCGTGCAATGGCCGGGCCGCAACGTTTCTTTTGTGCGTTTTTCTTCTCAAGCCTTACCTTGTTATCCGATGCTATAACTGTCCAGTCCAAACGTGTTTACCATACCATGCTGATAAACTATACTCGGGGGCTAACAACACAAAACTTGGCGGGCCTCTTAGCGCAAGCCCCGGAATTTGGCAAACCTGTCCTAAATGCCTCTGGCGCTGGAAGGCCGGTGAGCTCAGCAAGTCGAGAGCCTTTGCAGCTCACCGGGCCCCTTCCACAAAGCTACTTTTCGAGTGAAACGTGCAGCCAAAGGATCTGCAAAGCCAACTTCATCTCCAGGTATTCCACGACACCGCTTTGAAACACTGTCACTTCTGGACCAGGTGAAAATCTGAACAAATTGCCCATTGGATCACCCTTTGCCTTCCTCGACAGCCTCCTCATCTGCCTCGTCTAAGTCATCAAGATCGTCTGGCAGGTCCTCCTCCTGCAAGACTTATGCAGAGACACCTGTATTTTGCTGCAGCCAAGCCGAAAGACGGCTTCACTGCATAACCATCAATTTGGTGGCTGTTAGTCTCGCAGCGTTGCGGTCCTCAAGAAAGAGCTTCTCATTGATGGCACCGGCCACCTCCTCGCAAGGCAAGCACTTCGGCACAATGCCAGGATGGAGCACCAACGCATTTGGGTCTCCTTTACACCTTCATTGCTTCCTCTGGCTCCAGAATCTGGCTCAGCTTCATCGCCCGAATCCTGGCTCCAAGAATACTTAGCTGATCGTCTCAGCAGCTGAAGCATGGCAGAAAAGACACCACAAAGTCCACAAAGCATGTATGAGTCGTGGAGTGTGCCAAAGCGATGTTCTTGAGTTACTGCCATCATGTGCACATCGCCTCCTCACCAACTTCATCCTGCAGATCCTGTGCCTTCAAGTCTTTGTCAACAGTGCATCTACCATTGCCCGTTGCAGATGCCCATGTGTCTAAGATGGGAACAACACCATGTGTCTGGCCGTTGTCGTCATCATATTCTGGGTCCTCCGTGCAGTATGAAAAGGACAGTCGACTTGCAGATGCTGCTCACTTGCTGAATGCCTCCTCCCGCTCGTCGTACTCATCTGCGGAGACGGCACCCTCTTCGTCTTTGAAGAGCGATGCATCGTACGTGAAGAGGTCTCGTCCGCTCATGCCAACGAGGCCCTGGTCACAAATGCGTGCTGGCCGACAAGCACATCTTGGAGTGAACTTGCACTAAGTACACCTCGCAAAGCCAATCTCTTGAGTTTTTCGGTGCCTTGGCAGTACCCTTCTTCATGTTTTCTTGTCGATCAGCTTCCACCTTTGCCAGCCGCTCTGCCTGGACGCGGCTCTGAGTATCCGCTATCCGCCGCAGTTGCAAACTGCCAATCATCAGCTTGCAGTGGCCTCCCTTTTCTCCTTCCAGGCCTTGTGGACTGTTTTGCTTGTCAAGACTACAATCCCTTGGGGTCTCCCAAAGTGAGCCAACCTTGAAAGTTTCCGGTGTCACTGGGGTTCCACCAGGAGGTAGTGCGGCTCTGCGTTCTTCAATAATTTCCTGCTACAGAAGAACCTTTGGATCCTGATTTACGGGGAGCATGAAACCCTGAAGCGTGTCCTCCAGCGGTCTCTCATCAGGGGCAACTTCTGCTTCAACATCCTGGCAGTGCTTGCCAACCCTAAAAGCCAGCTGGAAAAGCAGGGAAGCGCCTCTAAGCATCTGATGACGGGGTTGGTATTCTCCGGGTCATCTACCCAGAAGACTTTGTCGTGTGCCTGATGCAGTCATGCAAGGAAACTTCTGACCAAATGCTGATTCTGTTAAGGCAGATGCAAATTTGGCAAGCCTTAATGAAAAGCAAGAGCTGGATGGTCTTGAAGGTGTCCTGGTGCTTGCTTTTGAGGGCCTGCCAAGAGCTGGTCAAGCAGCAATAGCAATTAATCAATGGCCAGTGGCACCTGGATGATGGGATGGCCACCCATTTCAGACATCCGGATGCCCTGCAGACTCCGCGGAGACCAGAAGCTTATCAGCTCACTACATGTCTTTTTGGACTTCACCGTCTGCCTTGGGGTTTGTCAAGCGAATCGTGTTTGCAACACCCTCAATGATTTCCTCAAGCGGTTGCAGAGGGTTGGACAGCAGCACCAAAAGATGATACTGCAGATGCCCTTTGGCAGCATCCTTCTTCAACTCATCTTTGAGCTTTCTGCCTGCTGCAATAGCCTGCTACACAACAAACGCATCGAACATCCACAAATTCCACTTCACAGGTTGAGAAGGAAAGCTGGAATTCACAACCTCTTCCTCTGCTGCTTTAGCTTTTTTCTTCGCCACGGGGTCAAACCTTGATCCCGGTCACTTGAATGACATCTGCGAAAAGTTGAAAGGCAACAGTGCTCGACGCTCGCCCCTTCTTGTCCGTGGAAAGGTTGAAAAGAGAATTCCTAGGTAAACATGCATAGCTGGTTGGAATGCTTGCAGCGTGCAGTAAGCTTCAATTGACAGTTTTGCACGTTGGACAGCCCAGAGCTGGCCGGACACGGTACTTCTACACGTGCCCTTCAATGCGCATTCGGTTCATCTATCAAGGAATGAAGACTTCCACTTCTCGCTGTCAAGGCTCATGAGTGCGGCCTTCTGCATCTCTTTCTGCTTTGCGTCCTGCATCACTTCACCCACCCAAGCGCTGCACAGGCTGCCTGTTCAATCTTCCCAGAAGCTGGGCTCTTGTTGTGACATGCGGAGGAGGTGATAGTGGGGGCGACACAATTGCTTGCAGGCAGGAGTGGAGTGAAGAGCGGCACGAAGCCAACGAAAAACCCGAGAGCATGGCGCATGGCAAATAAGCCTGTAGAACCCGCAAAGGGGCAGAGGCGCACTCCTTGGCATCGCGGTCTGCTTGTTCCTTTCCACCTTTTGGAGCACCTGCACCAAAACAACTACCGCTGATGACTGTACCACCGAACAAAAAGCAGCAAGGTTGGCCTGATGCATTGCTTGTGATGGACTTGACGTACCTTGCAAAGCCCTAGCCAACGAGACATTACATGCCCAAAGCTGAACGAACCTTGGAACAGTCATGCGTTACCAAAAGCACCACTCAGATATGGCACATGCTGAACTACCACACCTCGCCAGTCGACGTTCGCATTATAACCCTACAACTGCGCACAAACTTCTGCATCGAGAATGATGAAGTGCATGTGCAAACGATGCTGCGTAGACGTAGACGATGCATGTGACTCGATTTCCAAAGCCTTTTTGCATATGGGCGGCTTCTGAACCACCTTGCTCTTGTTTTTGTTTTTGAGTCCGAACGTCTTGTCAATGGCAATCTTCTCCTTAGTGGGTTGACGAGCTTGGGCAACAGCATTCGTTCAGATCTGCAATCAACTTCCACAAAAGAACATGAACCCTGCGGAAAGATCATCTTAGCTTCTCGTTCCTTCTGCTTGGCCTTGTCCACCTTCAACGGGAAGAATAGGCGGAGAAGCTGAGAATCTTGTGAAGAAAAACACCCTGGGCACGCGACGGCTTTTGGCGGCATGGTGTCCAAGTATGAGAAAGCGATAAAACTGCTTTGCTCCGCAGATTTGCTGCTGTCTTGAAATGGCTACACACACCACATACGGTATGGCTCCAAATGTTGTGGTCTCTTTCTTTCTTTCATTGCGTCTCTCTCACTCTCTCTCTCTCCTTCTCTCTATCGGTCGCTTGTCCAAGTCACACATCTACGCTAGAATCTAGTAAGCCAAGTTGGCCTTGGAACTATCGCATCCACGCATTACAAAATCTCCTGTGCAACCCATGAGGCTTCGGTTTGGGCCTAGGAGGCCTTTCAAGAAGCAAAATGTTGCATAGGCAATGATGCACCAGCATTCTGTTCGCCCAGTATTGAAATTTGCTGGCTACTTTTTTCCTTTTGGATCAATAAGTCGTAAGCCCACTGTTCTTTGGCAGGCGAGAAAGCTAATCTCGCAGACTTGATCCTAGGTCCGGAAGCCAGACTGTGGAGCGGTCTGCTGACAAATCTAATTCTGCAACTTAACGTACGCCTCAAAGCGCAGTTGCACATGGTACTTCAGCTTCACTCCGCTCGAGAGTCTGCCTGGAGCAGTCAAGAAGTTAATGTCAAAGTTCTCCAAGTCCCACTTATCTTGATTTGTAGGGTTTCGGGCTCGCTTCCAACGCCTGCGTCACAGACTGGCGCTGGATGACTGCTGCTCGAAGCTCTTCGAAAGTGACCTACAAGCATGATCAAGGATGCCAGAGGATGCCAGGGCTTGCAAGCGGCAGCTTGGGCTTGGTGTGGCACCTGCTGACGGCCACATGCCACCTGTCTCACTATGTCGCTGGCTTTCATCTCAGAGCCGAAGGGCCTCAATCACACCAAAAGGATGGTCTTTGTTGGTCAACAAGCAGATCAACACGCTTGTCCGCTAAGTGCAGATCCCTTCGGGCTCACCGCCACCTGCCCTATCAGCTCCACCTAAAGACAAGGCGTCGTCCAAAGTGCAAGCGGCACCAAAATCTACTTGCTCCTCTCGCCTTCACCTGCGCTCTCAGCAAGAGCCTTTTCCAGCTCAGCAGCACCCAAGACTCCTCTGTGATCTTCGCCGGCCTTGGGCACAGAAGTGTCACCACGGCTAACCACCCCGTTCTGGCTCCGGGCCGCTGTAAAGACACGCCAGAGTGCATGATCAAGTAGATCCTGTTCTACATGTCATCGTTTGGTCTCACGCACAAAAACTGACGAAAAACCTCGGCCAATTCTGTGCAGTGGCAGATGAGAAGCTTGTGGTCGACTGAGCCTGACAATAACTGCTTCAAGGACGGTCATATACAATACCGAAGCCTGTATCATCTGAGAAGGCTTTGATGACTTTCTCAATGCCCTTGTCCTTGGCATGCTTCAGCGGAGCCACCAAACAAGCAACACATGTCCCAGCATGAGCCTCGCGCGGACATCCCCAATTTCTTCAAAGCACCGCTGGCTTCTGATGACGTAACAGAGCCGACCACAGGTTCCTTGAAGCATCTCAGCTTTTCTTTTGTACAACCTCACATACAAGCCCAACTGTTGGCCTGGCTTGCCTGAGCTGTAACATCACCTGGTGGTCTGCACGCATCCCTCCTCAACAAACGGAATGCCATAGTGCAGCCTGCTAAGTCGGGGAAGGAGCGCTTGACCGCCAATGCAGCACCAACCTTCTCAAAGTTGGATGCAGCTCCAAGCGCTGATACGTATGCTAAGGGACTGGCCGCGGAGAAGGGGCTTGCAATCTGCTCTGAGATTGCCAAGCCCGCAGTGATCTTCGAACACAGGAGGCATCATGCAGGTTGCAGTTGCATTTAATACAACGTGCAACTCGACTCCACCTCCTGCAGTTTAGATTTGTGGTGGGCTTTCAGCAAGTTGCCAAGAGCCTGCGCTTGTACGTGCGAGGTTCAACGCTCAGCAGCTCAATCTGCTTGCAACCCGTGACCTCCATGGGCAGGGCCATGCAATCGGACTCCTGAGAAGAAACAGGCAAATGCGAAACATGCTACAGAGTAGAGAATGTATTACAGCCTCTGCTGACAACCAGGAATGTCGCAAGCATTCTGCTGCTGACGGACGGGCCTGCTTGCAATGTTCAGAGAATATAGCAATGCGTTCTGCATAGCTACCTTCACATCCCACGACAGCATTTGTGCACAGAGGGACGTTGAGGAAGCAGAAGGCAGCCTCCAAAAGATAGAAATAGAAAAAACACTCCTTTTGTCCAACACCCAAACGACAGATCACTGCTGAGGGCCGGTCAGCCGCCAATCTGGTTCAGGCGGCTGACTGGAGCTCTGTGTTCTCGCAGCGCTGGGAAGCCTATACGCTGAGCAGTTTGGGCATGCCCTTAAAAACGCCAGCGCACTTTGTCTGAGGAATTGGCAGTCTTCCGCCAGGATCAGCATTGAAGGGATGGCGCCCGGACAACAGAATGAACAATAAGCACCTCAGTCATGTTACAAGCTATCGGTTCGGACAACAGAGTCTGTATAGAAAGCTTAGTTAGGCCTGGCACCCACATGACCATACATCAAGTAATGAGCTTGGACCTTGCATCCAGTCCTGCAGCTTCGCACACCGTTCCGGCTAAGACGTAAGCCGAATGCTGCTGGAAGCCTCTGGCTGACTCTGAGCTGGAACTCCAGTGTTGGCCACCTGGGTGCAGCTTGGGCAAGCAAGGTTACACTACGCAGAAGCAGAGCATTTGCGGTCGCCAGCTTTTGCAAACAGCGCGCTGCGTGCTGCGCCCGCGCTGCAGTCAGTTTGGGGAGCGGTCTATGGCCAAAGTGACGGACACTTACCGGCGCTGATAAACAAACACTTGGCATGGCCGTGTTTGTGAGAAGCTCAACAAGCAAGCATCGCCTCGCACATCGAAGGCTCGCAACATCTCCATATTGTCCACAGGGAATCGCCGAGCGACGACAATTATCACGGAACCGGGTTTTAGACGTAAGGCCAACGTGGCTGTAGCAGCCAGAAGCTCCTTCGGCCACGTCACTCCGTTTACGAAAACAACAGATGAATCTGTCCAGTTTGGCTTGGAAATAAAATCCGCTTGGACAAACATCTTGTGCGGAAGTGCCGCTGAGCGCGCTTGTAGGGCAAGTCCGGAGCGAATGTATTGCCGGGCTGACATTTCAGCAGCATCAAAAGCTTCTTCATCAATCTCATACCCGCAGCACTTACGAAAAGGAAAAAACGCATGCGCTGCAAGAAGTGCATGACCTCTGCCGGAGCCCAGGTCTACAAATTCTCTGAAGATGTCAGTGCTCTTGTCGGCCCTCCTGCACACGCGGTTGAGCAGCCATATGAAGCTCGGTATGTCGACAGAACCTTCTGTAAATTGTCCCTGTTTTGTGCCAACAGCATTCTTACATACAGGCAAGATTTCCTGCAGTTCGTCAATTACCTGCATGGGCAGATCCAGCCCAAGCTCTTGCTCAGCCAAGGTATCAGTCGCACTGCCGAGTGCATATATCTGAGAAGCTGCCGTATTCATCCCGCTGAAAACTGCCCATTGAAAGGGCCTTCGTATGCCACGCCAAACGTCTACCAAACGAAAACCATGGATGGATAGCCAGACACGTGTTTCCACGTCGAGCATGAAGAGAACTTGGCTGGCCAGCAAAGGAATCGCTTGTGAAAAGTCTGGCTTGCCTGTGGGCTTCATTCCTGGCGCCGCTTCCATAAGTACACTGCCACCCAGGAGTCCACGGACCAACTCTGTCCGACCATCTGCCCTGGACTGCACTTTCAGCGTGCAAAAGACACAGCCAACCTCAAAGTGGCTTTCCAATTCACGAATTTCCTCTTTGCTAAATGATTTCATGACGGCTTCGGTGATACGGTCACAGTCCACACGTATGAAAAACTGCCGAGAAGAGTCACTGCAAGACTGCTCCGATACTGAAACGGTGGACTGAACATGTTCCCTGGGACGAAGTGGGGCCCCAGATTGTCTTGATGCGTCACTTGCCACCAGCACGGAAAACTCTGTCCTTGCTGCATCTGAACCTGCTGTCAGGCTCGCAAATTGCTCCGCAGGAAACAGGGGCCGAAGGCCGAGCGAAAACGAAGCCGTGGAGTTGTGAACGAAACCTTCCCAAACCGCCAGCTCAGAAAATTCTGCACTTGCACATACTACTTCTCGCCATTGCTCAGAGACTGGCATCGGTAAAGGGAGCCCTGTCTGTTTAGTAGATGGGTCTCTCCAATTCAGATTTCCTATGCCTGGGCATGTATCAGGCCCAATTAATCCCGGGTTACCTTGGAACGCTGCTGCCACCGCATTCATTACGTCTGTGCAATTTGCCTCCACAACTGTGCGCACTTCGGCAATCTCCTGATATCGCGTCGTCTCCAGCCATGATGTCTCCTTGAAAGAGACTGGCTTCACTGGGGTGATCAGGTGTGCCCCATTAGCTTCGAAACTTATCCAGCCAGTTTCAGGCCCTTGCCCCATTAGCTTCCGGTATCGCAATCGATCACAGGTCCCAATTGCCAGCCTCGTCTCTTCCTTGCAAGGCAACAAACACAATAGCGGGTGTATGCTGGATTGATAGGAACACGCTGACTGAGTACGCATGTACCTTTTCTCACCAGATGAGAAAAGCACCGAGATGGCGACTTATGCCACAATTGGCTGAAGATGAGGAAATCATCCGCAAACCCGTGATCTGACACTATCTAACTACAAAGCGCACACAGCAATGAGCTTGAAAGTTAGACACCAGGTCTCACCTGTGAAAAGGCTGAAAGTTAACTTCAGAGCACCTTGACCTGCTCTTACTACCTGTCGTGCTGTACACAAGCTACTTCACACTGGTTGCCTTCGAAAAGCTTCATTCATATCCAAAATTGTTACAATCCCGGTGGAGCAGCCATGAACTTTAATGCTTGCTGCGCAGAGTATTGGCAGCCGTCAGGAAGATGGCAGCTTTGCCAATTTTGCCATACTGCGATCAACTCCGAAATGGTGAGAGTGTGATTTTAAGGCTCCTACAAGGGAATGAGGAAGCACATCCCGAATTTGAAGCTTCTAGCTTGTGTGCCTCGATGATGGCTCCCGTTCCCAAACGTTCACGGGCAGACTTGGCGCCCAAGTCTGGACCTCACATTCTGCTTGAAGCCCAAAGTGCTGCATGACCAAACAAGCGACTCAAAAATGGCTGTGAAGGTGGCCCAAGGGGCCTTCCCGCACCACCAAGCCACCAGAACTTCTTCCGCCCACGACTTTCCAGCGACGCCGCATGGATCCATGGCGAAGTGGTGGTGGGTGTGCATGCTTGTCAGTTGCGGCCCTTGGAAACTTGTCATGCCAACTGCTAATTTGCAGAACGGTGATGTGGCAAGGAATCCAGGTACTGCTGGAAACAAGGCTCAATGGCGGGTTTTCCAGCGAAGCTGGGAAGCATTGGCAAGCTGAGGTCCACGCTGATGACATCGGACCCCTGATGCGTCAAAGGCTCACGCCACTGTTGGACTGAGGATGCCTTCGGCCTTTCAAGTGGAGGCGGTGGAAGTGGAAGCCCCGCAAGGCCTTATCTATTCCAAGCAGCCCAATTCCCGCTTCAGTCAGGGTTTCTAAGACTGCGGCCCACATCCGCCAAGATGAGCTGCGGTGCCGTCCGAGCATCCGTGACGGCAGAGAGTAGAAGACTTGTAAGACGAATATCTCCATGCACCAAGCCTTGCCGAAAACACAACCAAAAAAACTGAAACCTGGAGCCTTGTGATGCCCCTTGTGATGATTAATGATGAGGATGAGTTTCAAGCGTCGTCTGTTTTTTTGCACCCCTCCTCGTGTCGGCTGTTTGAAGAATTGTTTGCTGTGCTTAGCAAATATGTTCTGCCTACGCCTGCTGGGATTGTAACTCAAGACCACAGTTGAACAAAATGCCTGCATTGGCTCTAGGTGCGCGGCTGCGAGGTCGCATTTCGTGGCAATGCCTCGTACCAGGTGCTAATGCATGCTCCTTCAAATTGGATGGCACGGAAGTACGCATCCTCTCCTTCATGGTCCTCCCACCCAAATTGCACTCCAGAACTTTTCAGAAACGCACGGAAAGGTGACTTTGCATGTATGCTTCAGTCGATTTGGCTCCAATGCAAAGCTTCGTCGTCAATCTGCCTGAGCGCTTCCAATAGCTGCCGCGCTATCTCAGCCTGTCGGAATGCAGAGTAAAAGAAAGCTCTGCGTAGGTACAGGAGACAAGTCGGCGTTGATGACAACACACATGGGCTGCTGACTTGCACAAGGTAAGCTGATGACCAGCCATCCGACACTCAATCCTTGCCCGTTCTGATGCCATTGCTGCCTGGCATCTGCTGTAAAGCTTAGCACATCATGACTCATCTCTTTGATCCTAAGCCCGGCAGTTCCACAGAATGTTCACCAGCTCTATGCTCTCCACCGGCTCAAGCCTTGCACAAGCTTGGCCCTTTTGTCCCTATCTGCTCTTTGCCTACTCATCCCCTGAACTGAAGCGACCCTTTGATTGGACGCAGCCTAGCTGACCTCTGGCATGTTCGAGATTCTGTGCTGTGAACCCACCTATGTGTCTCTTCCGCATATGGAGCCATGCACTGCCCTCTTTCACAGGAGCTACCACACTTCACTCCACATGCCCATGCAGTAACAGCGCCCTGACGAACATGCCGCGCGAGGAGTGCAAGACTGCTGCGGAAGTATGCCCGGCGCACTGTGGGATTTGGACTCAATCCAGCTTTGCCCTCTGGGCCCGAAAAGACCATCAACTCTCAGGATCCGAGGCAGTTTGGGTTGATTCAGCATAACTGTTCTGCACCAATCCCAGCGCCTAACACAGCACACCCATGTTTTGAATTTCAACGATGCACTTCTGCAAAGTCGCAAGCTCAGGGATTTGCCCACACTCGTGCAAGTTGCGATTTTCGGCAGCGTTGCTGAGTTTTAGCTTCTTGTCTTGTGGCTGCCAAACACAGTGACAACTCCTGGTCCTTGCTGTCGCTTCAAAGGAATCTCTGAGCAAGACCGATGCACCGTGCAAATGTTGCGATGGGAGAGAACAATCAGCAACAGCCTGCAACAAGGCGATGCGGAGACGCATTCGGAAGGTTAGGCTGTAGGCAGGCAGGCAGGCAGGCAGGAGCCACACAGCAGATTCGAAGCATGAAGCACCAAGTGGCAGTCAATGAGTTTAAAGCTGCCTAGGGACATGCTGAGGCAACCCATGCATCTGTAGTTATTTTCTCCACTACCGAATGCAAGCGCAAATGTAGCTCTAGAGCACTTCTGAGAAGAACAGCATTCGAAGTTGAGGTGAAACGAAGCCACATGATGCCCCATGCATCACGCTTTCGGTACGGGCTGCGCTTCGAACCCAACCAGCTCGACAGCAGCAACCGCAGCATCAACTCCTGGAAAGCCTGCATTCACCCATATCTCTGCTGTGCCCAAGCCAAGTCCGAATCCTGGTTCTGCAGCTGGGCCCAGCGTCACACGGGCAGACACCACCCCCGTCAATCCCTCGAGTGCATGAGTCACAGTCTGGGCACAACTTCCACAAGTCATACCGCCCACACGCAGCATTACAACGTCATCTGCTTGCAGACAGGGAGTCACTCGAATGTCACGCGACTGTCTGCGCCTAAGGTCAATTGAGCCATGGCTGCAGCACAGGGAGGGTCCATTCAACCGAGCCCCCTTCCTCCAGCTTCCAAAGCATGCGTGTCCGAGCCCCAGCCCCAAAATGGCGGCAGCAAAGATTTCGATGCAGAATGTCATCGTTGCCAGCATTACCATGTAGGCCAGTGTCATCCGCGCACAATACAAGGAGGTTTGCAACAACTGTCCCAGCTTGCGATCTGGCGATACATGTAAGGTAGAAACCCATTCAACAGTGAGGCCCAGCAGCAGCACGGCTCCAGCCCCGAGCCAAAACTTCCACCAAGTGTTTAGGACCCAACCTGGGAAAAAAAGAATTACGCATGGCTTCATCTTGTTGCCAGTAAGACCATAGCTGACAAATCCTTGCATGATCATATCGGATGCAGCCGACTCATCACAAAAATCCCAGCCCTGGAAAGCAGGACAGGTCAGCGTGCACGTTGGGCACATCTCAGTGTGATTTGTCCATGGTGTGCCGTCTGGATGCACGCACCTGGCTGTACTTTCTGAACAAGCCGGTGGCAGCGTCATGCACTGCATCCAGCAGTAAGCCTGACCTTCAGGACAGGAGTGGGTCGGGTCTGCAGCAAAGGCCGAGCCACAACCCACCATATCTCCCGATGCATCGGCAGCCCTGTCCCACCACTGGCCAAATGTCTGTTGATGATGCGATGCAGGATTGAATGCGGAGGCCTGCACGGCATCATCCGGGAGCCGTGTCATGACACCGTACCATGCTCGTTCTGAAACACGGGGCAGGCGAAGCTCGTGAGGCAGCGGCCGGCTGGCCCAAGGCAGCCAGCTTGCTGCCTCACCCACCACGAAGGTGATGGAGTCAGCCGGAAGGTCAACGGGCTCTAAACTCCCCGCGCTGCGCTGAATGAGCAGCCCGCTAGCCCCGCTGGCCGCGCTGGCCTGCTCTGCTCGGTAAAGGGGTGAGGTGAAGGCAAGGAGCAAGCCAGCATCTGTGTGAAGGCCAAGACTAGCAGTGGAGTTGCTATCACTACCGTCTTTGCGGGAATACAAGTGGAAGTGCTCGAGGTGTGTGGCACTTGATGCTGCCTCCGCCAGGCTGCTGTACGCATGACCAGCATCATGGCGGAGAACCACTCCCGCGTTTCCGTTCCCCGCTTGACCCCAGACTCGCAACACCTCCGCCAGAGCCACATGCACGACTGCTCTGAGCACATCTGCCTTGCTCTCGAAGTCTGGACATCCGACAGACAATGGCTGCAAAGCGTGGCCGTGAGTTCTTGTTGCGATTGTATGCCTTTCTGATCCGTCAGCTAGTGATCTCCTCAAAGCTTTGGTTCTTCCTCCGTTTCCTAGGCAAGGTGCCAGAGATTCAAGAGCTGCCGTCCTTGCGGAAGCATATCCTGGCACCCCAGGGACCACCAAAATACCCTCTTTTGCAAACGCTTCCAAAAGAAGCTCGGGCTCTGCATTCAATTTCAGGTAATTCAGCGTGGGAAGGTTCGCGGCGAATACACTGCCAAGTCCAAGTGCCAACCAAGGAGTCAGGCGGCAACGTCCCATGAGCAAACACGTTGCAAGCAAATGGGCTGAGTCCTGTAGATCTTCGGTGAGACGAGGCCGCTATGCACCAGAACCAACTTAGCAAGACTTGCTCCCTCAAAGCCGAATAGCGTGGTCACACCTTTTTGGGTCCTTGGAGATGACTGAAGAGTACAACTAGAATCAGAATAGCTGCAAGAGCCTTAATAGCTGCGTGCTTGGCAGTGGTGGCAGACTGGGCACAATCCTGGCAAGTAGCACAGGTGTCGCAGTGTCTGGGTAGCTGACACAATGTAGATGTTGTTGAAATCTTCGAAGCTGGCAATCACCTGCTGCTGTGGATGGGAAGGCATCCTCTGGGTGCTTATAGATATTTTGCCCGTGCTGCTTCCTGTTGCTTTTCAGTCACGGCCTGAGGCACGCTTGGATGCTCAAGACTTCTCAGCATTTCAACCTTCCAGTCGCCAAGAAGAGACGCAGCAGTCGACTGCTGCACAAGAACGACAAGCTTCTCGGACATCAATTTCAGCATGCCTCTGCCCGAACCAAATCCGAGGGAGCGCGAACTTTGTCTTTGCAAACCTCCCAAGAATTCGACAGTTCGCAACAGCCAGGCTCTTGACAGTTTTCACTTTTCAGACCTGGCATAGTTAGCATTATGATGTTACAGAAAACCCAGCTATCAAGAAATGTGCATGGCTCGCACATCCTGGCCCCACCACCCACCACCGAGCGTTCGGAGGTTCCACGCAGGCCCCGCGAGCATGTAAGCACGTACATGCCCATCCCTTTTCGATCGTTTCGATTTGTTGGGCAGGCGGAAATTGCTGGTGCACTCCGCATTCGCGCTGTTCACAATAACATGTCTGCAGAAAAGAGGTGGGCATCGCCTGTCGACAAATATGCTCCTCACGGGTGAGTCTGCTTCGACACCTGTCCACAACAAGCGTCCAGAATCCAGCACAATTCCACAGGTTACTGCACGCTCCTGGGCAGACTCGTTTGCCAAAGCGGAACGTAGCATGCGTGCCACTACAACAGTGCACCTGTAACTCTTCCCCATCATCCCGCGAGCGTGGAACTCGAAGCTGCCATAAAGCTCCTTCAAGCGTTTCCTGGCATAACTGTCTCTGCAAAAATTTGGCATGCATTCGACAGGGCAGCAGCACGCTCCCGAGTGCACAGTTCGAAGGTTGCGTAAGAACGCCTGCGGCTGCAAGCATGGCTGCGAGAAGGAAATCCAGGCAGCCATCAACAATGGCAGCCAGAAGAAAGCAAGATCATGCAGCATCGCTGACGCCTCCGGCGCATGTCGATCTCGCCTGACTGAATTCAACATATCTGTGCAGCACCTCGCCGCGAGATGATCTCTGGGAACTGGGCAGGAAGCGTAGCGCATCTGTGACCACTTCTATCAGCTCCGGAGAGCCCATCGCCTGAAGATCGCTCGGGCGGTTCTTCCAGATAAGATACACAAAACAGAGCTCTGCTTTACATCTTTCTTCTTGCCCCCGAGTCACATTGCCTGGACCGTACAGTCCGTGCCTTGCAAGGAGGGCTCGCCACCAGCCTTGCAAAGTCGAGAGGGATGTTACTTCTCCTGACCTTCACCGAAGAAAAGAACCTACTGTGCCTTGGCAATCAGCATCGCTTCCATCCTACAATGAGAAGCATGGATGAAATGCAAGTCCAGCTTCAGAGTAGTACGGCAACTGCCTGCAAGTTTTGGGGGACGTGCAGAAGTTGCACAACGGGGTTCAGGTTCACAAGCTCCTGATGAGCAGCACGCTTCACTACATTTTGAATCTGAGGAATTGTCAAATCTCAGGTGCTCCTCCCAGCGAACCGCCGGTCCTGAATGCCTCAGTGACTATGTCTTAGCCACAGATGCATGATAGCTTCAGCTTCACTGGTAATCAAGCAGAGGACAGTCTTGACAACAGCTGTTGGCAAGTTGCCTGCACTTTTAGGGCACTGCAACAATGAATACACTCTAGAGATTCATGCACAGCTCTCTGACTCTGCTGCACCTCGACGGCACCCAGCTCGTTGAGTGCTCCACTAAAAGCAAGGAACAGGGCATCCTCCACAAAAGGAACTGCCAACAGCGGAAACACTGCAACAGCATGTAAATACCGGCGAGAGGTAAACTTAAACAAGGCGGCTTTGGCATGCTATGGCAGCCTAAAGGCTTGCTGCTCGAAGCAATCACAGTTCTTGTGTGGAACTCCCCGTACCGTATGACATTCAATTGCTGTCCAAGCACAGCAGTTTACAATGTACAGAATGTGATAATGTGGACTTCTTGGTCCACACACTCTATAGTAAGGACTCCAATACAAAGACACTAGCTTTGGCCATTGGTAAATTCACTGAAGGACCCCCTCACTCCACAGAGCAGCGTGCACAACCTTGGTCTGAATTTCAGGTTGGCACAGGAAACGACTTCTCCAGTCCGCACTCAGCAAGTTTCTATTCACTCTGCACAGAACAAGTCCTGGGTTCGGACTGGGGAGCAACGTCACCCTAGATCCTCCCTCGAGCATGTGCAGAACCGCCTGGCGGACGGGCGATTCAACCTCGCCAGGGCCGTGCACACCGCGCCCAGTGATGATCTCAAGAACAGGATGATGTGCATGTTCCCTTTGTTCCATGTCACTGAGCGCTGCCTCGACCGCCATCTCCGCAACCACCACGGGCATGTTGTGCAAGTCAAGGGACCCATTTCTCTTAATGCCATAAACACAGTGATCTGCCAATTCCTGAAAAACTTGGCCTGCCATCTTAGGCTTTGCTCCACTGTGAAGTGCCAAAATGGTAGTGAGGTAGTCCACGCGAGTTTTCTTATGGATCGGAATCTGGCAAAAAATGCTGAGAGCTTCCTCCCACATAACTACCTTCTCCAGCATGCTGATGGTGGCACTAAAGACAGTTGCTTCCTCCTGCATAGAATGCATAGAAACCTGTTGAGGCGCTTCCAGGCACAGAAACAATAATGAAAACAACAAAAATCCTCAGACTAGACTAGAAAAACCGTACAAGCACCTCTTTCTAGAGAGGGAGGGCAGCAGGGTTTAAAGGGATGCCATGCGCTTGGTTTTTAACAAAATCAGGCCTGGCCATCGGTTGTCTCCAAGCCTGACGCAAAAAGTGCCAACGCACTCTCCCAAATGGACGCGGAGCGCAGTTCAGCAGCGCTTGTGCCATGTGTTGATGCAAAGACCAAAGCATTCTTGCAGGCACTGATTGCTGCACTAAACCGATAGCTTGGAGGAGGCCCAACATCTTGAGGCATCCTCTCAAAAAGGAGGTTCAAGGCTTCTTGCCATCTGCCTGCTTGACCACAAGCATCGGCTGCCGCAAAATAGTGCTGCCAAGAAACAATGATTTCATCTGCCCACTCCAGTTCAAAAAGCAAATTGCACGCCTCTTGCCAATGGAAGCCCTTGCCAAGAGCATGCAGCACATTTACCATGTTGGCGGCATGCGGACGGAAGCCCCATCTTGATGGCATATCCCAGAACAAATATACTGCCACTGCCCAGGCAGAGCCTGCGGCGCAAGCTGCGATTACTGAGGTTAGAGAGACAGCATTCGGGCAGGGCATACAATTCAGCAAGTCCAAAGACTCAACCCATCTGTGTGACCGCTCACAAAGACCAATGGCTGCGCCAAAAGTGATGGTGTCCGGCTGAAGCTTTTGCTTATGCAGCTGCCGCCACAACACCCTGATATTCACGTCTGACCCTGTTGAATATCGAGCAGATGCATGCAGGACTGCACGATAGGCAAAAATGTCCCACTTTAGGCAATGATGCCTAGAGGCTTTCAGCACCCCCAGCGCCGCATGCCAAGAGTAGGCTCGAGAGCATGCACCAGCCACGCAATTAAACAGTTGCATGTCCGGTTGTAGGCGTGAACTGCTCGCCGTTTCAAGGATTTCAAGAGCTATTTGCCATCCTGGCCCGTTCATAGAGTCTGCCGGAAAGGCCTGCAATGTCAGGAATGGCGATCGCGATGGTAAAGATAGAATCGCCAACTTGAAGGTATCCAAATTTGCTGGTGGCAGCTGAATGCCTCCCAGCACGCTCCCAGCTTCTCGCAGAAGCTTCAAGGCCACGCCTGTCTTTTGTCCTCGGTGGTATGCGGAAATCCCTAAATTCAGGAGATCTGTGTCGAGTGGTCTCCCGAGCTGCACAGATCGCCACAGCAAGCACACCGCCTCAGCCCAAAGTTGGCGCCTCACGAGTGTTGAGAGAACGACATAGCGGTAGCGGAGAGATGTTTTGTCAGCTTGAATCTTGGACAAGCTTGTATCCAAACATGGCTGTGACCACTTGGAAAAGAGCTGTGCCATGCCATGCTTGCGAGCCTTCACGCAAGACTCAATGACTGCAGAGTAGGAGATTGCATCAGGCGACAGAAACTGCTGCATCTCCAAGAAGAGGTCCAAGGTTGCTTCCCATTGATGAGCTGTGGCACACGCACCCAGAGTAGCGTTGTACGACATCGCGTCCGGTAACGTGCGAGAATGTCTTGGTTGCTGAAGAGATCCAATCAACGTCATATCTCGGAGAACGGCCAAAGCTCTTGACCAAAAGCTCAATCGTTCACAAGCTGTCAGTACAGTGTTGTAGACCACTCTTCCCATCGGCGGCGTCTGCGTCTGCAGCACTTTGGCATTTTTCCTCCAAGCGTAGTATTGATCGATAACCTCCTCTGACTTGTGCTCTCTTGAAGCTGCTAGTATACGATCTGGAAGGGTAGTCAGTCTGCGGCTTGGCCCATTTCCCATATACATTCTTCGTGCTTTCATCAAAAGATTGGCTTGCGACATGGGCGCTTTCCCCATGCATGCCTGCCGAGACTGCCCTGCTGCGTCTCATTTTAAACAGTGTCTGTCGCGGTCCGTGGATGTCGCCTAGACCATGCGGACCATATTCATACTGCCCCCCGCCCATCCCAAAGCCTGCAACTGGGCCTAAATGTTTTGGTTTCTGAAGACTCTGCAATCCTTTTCAAACAGGACAGCATTCATGGGGGCGAGCCTGTGGCTCGCCCTCTGCAAAGAAGTTCTCCTTCACAGGCACTACCACTTTCTTTCAAGTGCATGAGAAGACCACACCAAGGCCGCGACTGCATTGGCTTGCACGCTCCTAGCAGATGCTCATTCTGTGAAGGCTGTGAGTTTCTAGACAAGTGCTTGGTGAGGTTTGGTCCCTCTTGGTGGCAGTTGTCCAGCCGCAGTGGTTTGCCTTCAGCAATAAATCACAGCGCAGGGCTACAAGTGATTGAAACTGGGCCGGCAGCTCACTAAGCACATCCTTCACAGTGCCTGTCAAACGCAAGTTTGTGCCCTACCTGGCTCACTGGCCATCCCTGCACCTGACGCCGGCCGCTTTGGAGGCAGCACAGCTAGCCCGGGCCTGAGCAGCCAGAGAAGCTGTGGCCAGCCAAAGCAAGAAAATGATAGAATTGCTGTCGTTATGATCTAACTATGCTTTAATGTACAAGCACATTTGGAATCATGCTGGCCGACCTGGGGGCTTTTACAGCTCCGTGAGAAGCGGCTCGTCGAACATTCACACCTAGCGCACCAAAAACAAGATAAGCAAGCGAGAGCTCGAAACTTGCTTCCGCCTTTGCCGGCATGCGGATGCAGGATCGTCCTCGTGATGACAGAGCGAGGTCAGGATTGCAGCAAGGCATTGGACCCCTCGACCCCATCTCATCTCATCTCCCCCTCCCCCCTCCCTCACCCCATCCTACCATCTCATTTCTAGAAAAAAGGTGGTTGGGACGTGCCTTGCAACAAAAGATCTCCTGCCCTCAAAAAAAACTAACAAACAATGTTTTTGCCTTACACTGGGCTCAAAATTGTTTTGGTTGCAGAAGCGCAGAGCGCGATCAGTCAGAAATGACCAGGCGGGAAGGGGAAGGTTCCGGGCGCCCAGGAGGAACCACAACTGACAGGCAGGCGTGCTGCCGCAAAACCATGGGTGAGCCAATAAAGCTGAGCCCCTTTTCCCCATTCACTCCCAGAGTATACTGGCATACTGAACTCGGCTTGCCTGCAGAAGCAAAGTACGAGATCCGATGCGGTTGATAGACAGGGCATCTGCAGGAAGCACCATGCGCACCCCGTGTTCAAACCAGAAGTGCAGAGTCGCTTGCTGAGACCGAAAGCTTTTGTTGTTTGGGCATGACTGCTGTAACGTCCTCGTGCGATATGGATATGCAAATAACCCACTCGGACTGCAACCATTTCTTCCAAAACAACTTCCTTCTTGCTCATTCGCGGGGTATTCACAAAAGCCTCCTTGTGCTCAGGAAGTACGCCACGTATCCCCCTATCCCCCCTCGGAGAGTAGCTGACGCGCGGAGTACCTGACGCGCGAAGACCGCCCGCGGGAGAGCCGGGAGGGGGGGGGGTAGATAGTTACATAGATAGATAGTAGCTGACGCGCG
>CAJNIZ010012792.1:60703-93335 GCA_905231905.1 Symbiodinium pilosum
CGCGGAGTACCTGACGCGCGGAGTCTGTATCCTATATCCTCTATCCGGCTGACAGAATGACGTTAGAGGTTATGTGGGGTACGTGATGCTTGTGCTGCGACAAGTCCACACGGGTCAAAAACTGGAAACAGACCAATCCGCCGCACACACTGCTCAAGCAAAAACCGCAGCAAAGGATACCTGCAGAGTACAGGAAGGCCAATGAAGAACAACTAGCGGCTGTGTTGTCACCCTGAGAGCTTTGGGGACCGATGATGCCCACAGTTGAACTGAAAAAGCTAAGCGTGCTCCTACATTCGCTCACAGAATATACTGGCAAACCCCTAAGACCTAAAACTGTTCTGACTGATAAGAAAAATTCCTTATCCTGAAGCCTGATCCGAGCTCTCAATCTGCTTTGACCGTTCGCTGTTCCTTCCTCTCGAGCCATTTTGTCAGCATCCGGTACCTGAGAGGGGGACTGTGCGGCCCTGCCTTCGCCCGTGCTATCGTCATCTGCTCTGGGACTGAAGGCTAACCCAGGATAAATATACCCTCTCGCATCGCACTTCCTTGCCGGCATCGCTCCGCACGTCCCTGCTTGGCCCCATCACCAAGTTTCTCTCCCTGTGAGCCATGGCGCCGTCGCCTGGGATGGGGCCTGCTAATCTGGTCATATCTGGTCAATTACTTCGTGCCGTTCCTCGTGGCTTGGGGGATTCTGCCGGGAACTTTCCATTCCCCTGACGTCACCGTGCGCCTTGACCTGCTGCCGAGGTGTGGGAGAAGGGGGCGCCGTGAGCTGACATGGAGTCCGTTAGTTGGACTGGGGGCTTCGTTGGGGGCTTCGATGCGTGTCTGGATGCCGCGCCGTGGGGCGCCGCCTGCGCAAGCAAAACTGGGCGGGGTGGCCTTTGCGAGGCGTCCGCATCGGGAGGCCAGCCGTCCAGGGCCGCCCGCTCCTGGAACGCCAGTGGGCGGAGAACGGCCACCTGCAATCCGTGGACCGCTCCTGATACTGCACCCACGCAGGTTGACCTCCAGCTGGCCATCGTGTCTACTGCCCGGTTGCTAGCTGCCCTTGCGCCGACCCAGCTCGCGCGCCCGGTTGGCTTAATGTCACTACCACGCATGGCCATGTTGATGCTCACCTCGCCGGGTCTTTGCAGGGTGAGGTTCTTGCAGACTGGCTCCGCCAGCATGGCCGTCAACGGTGCCCGGTTTGCGGGCTGAGTGACTGAGTGTTTCTGCCCGGTTTTGGCACTGATCCCACGTGTCGTCCCGCTGCCCGGGCGGCGCTTGGGCCTGCTGCTGACCCGCATCCTAGTGACCGGGATTTTCCCACTCTTGTCGAAATCCAGTCGGGGCGTGCTCGCACCTTACGCCATGTCCCAGTTGCAGCCCGATATCTCTGGGGGCGCGTCCTCTCCCAGGCCCTTGCAGCAGCTGTGCATCACAACGATCTTAAGGCTTGGACGGAGCTCCTCATGCTGCCTCAGTGCGTGCTGGAAGCGCCGCCCCGCGGAGGTTGCAGACACCGTCGCGCTGCGGCCGCATACACTGTTGACCGCCTCCAGCGGCGGGCTGCGGGCGAGCGGCGTAGTTTGTGGGATGATCGCACTCCGCCGCCTGCCCTTCCCACACGCGCCCTCGATGCCGAGCAAAAACGGTCCCTTGCAATTGTTTGGCCTGTGAGGGGTTCGACAGCAAGGCCTGCAATGCCCTCCTCTCCACCAGCCTCTGCCCGGATTCTCCTGCCACTGTAGCCGCTTTGCGAGACCTGCACCCGGTTCAAGCCACGCAGGCCGACGAGGTGCCTGCTGATCTTGTTGCGCGTGCCCTGCGTCAGTTTCCTGCCGACAGCGCCCCGGGCCCGAGCGGTTTTCGGGCGCAGCACCTGCGTGAAGCTGGCTCGCCTGGATCCAGTGACTGCGTGCTTCAGCATCTCCGTCAAGTGACTGCGTTCTGCCCAAGCCAAATGGTGGGGTTCGCCCTGTCGCTGTTGGTGAGATCCCCAGACGCCCCACCGGCACGTGTTTGAGGCCGCGGTTCACACTGTCAGGGCATGGTTCGGCCGCAATGCCACTTGCTCAGGGAAGCTCCTCCTTAAGCTGGATTTCGCGAATGCATTTAACACTATTTCCAGGCAACAGGTGTTTGAGGCGGCCTGCACCACTTTCCTGGCCTCGCACGCTTCGTGGGCTGGTGTTACCGCCGGCCGTCAGCCCTCCAGTTCGGGGCCGCCACCACTGCGCAGTCTGCCGGTGGCAGCAGGGGGGCCTCTCCTCTTCTCTGCCGCGCTCCAAGCGCTGGCCCAGGAACTCTGCAGCATGACCGGCCTTGACTTCTTTTTCTTGGACGATGGCATCATTGCAGGCGACGCCCTCGCTGTCGTCCACGCCCTGCAGCTTGTAAAACGGTGTGCGCCCGCGTCGGGGCTGCAGCTCAACTTAGCTAAGTGCGATGTTGTTGGTGCTGGCCTTCTGTCCGAGTCTGCCATCGCCCACCTTCTGCCCCAAGAGTTGTTGCGTGAGCCGGACGGTTCCAGTCGCTTCCGTCAAAGCTTCGTCTTGCTTGGGGCTGCCATCAGGGAAGATTCTTTTGTCGCCGCCACACCACACCAGCGCTCGGGTCAAGGCTGCCGTTCCGCTTTTTGAGGCTCTGGCAAAGATAGGTGATGCGCAGGTGGGTCCGCTTGCTGCACTCCTGCGCCGGATATGCCCGCATCGTGCATAGCACGCGTTGCTCTACTCCCGCCTGCCATTTATTTGCCAAGCTTGAAGGGTTCTCCCACCTCACTTGACCTTGCCATTGTGGCACCGCAGCGGCAGGAGAGCCTTGGGCACGCGGGGCAGACTGCTTTGGCAGCCGCTTTTTCCTACTCCCACGCCAAGGAGTCTATTTGGACACCGCCCACGTTTGCTCCCAGCAGGGTGTCCGCTTCCAGCCCCTTGTTGCTGCAGCCTTAGGCGCTTGGTCACGGGAAGCTGCATCTGTGTTGCTTCTAATTTCTCAGGCTGTTGCAGCCCGCCAGGGTGATGAGTCCTCTACCGTCCACGCCCGCATGTTGCAGGAACTCTGCGTCATCACGCGCCTGCACCGGGCCAGAGCCATTCTCCGGAGGCGTTCTGAGCTTGAAGCGTCGTGGCGGCGTGATGCCGCAGCCTCCTGTCCTCGTCTCCTTCATTAGAGGCCTCCGCTTGGGCCAGTCAAGCGCACTGCTGCTTCCCTGGGCTGCGATTCGGTCTCCTTCCGAGCTGGGCAGCACAGGGGCTCCTGCATTGGGCCTGTGTTAGCGCCTTTTCCCGTACAGCTTTTTCTCTCCGTGATTGGAGCTGTGCAGGGGTGTAGAACGCAGGCGTAGTGGCTGCTACCGATTTTTTTCCCCAGGGTTGACCGAAGGCGGGCAGTTCTGAGGGGTAAGTCGGCTCTGTCGCTTTACTTTCTTCCTTGGAAACGCCGGCCTCAGCGGCCCCTGTGCCAGAGACAACAGTAGATGTGCTGCAGTTCCACCCCTAAGTCCTGACTCCACCCTATACCTGAGTGCTGCTTGGAAGTACGTGGGACAACGTAGCCTAAGTCATGAGTGGATGAACTGGAGCTGCAAGCCAACTCCTAGCTGAAGCAACCTATCTGACATAATTTGAGGGGATTGGAAGCAAGGCCGTGGCCGTAGCTATCAATACGGATCACTCTTAGATGCTTTTGGAATCACACCTTGCAATGACAGCTCCCGCAGTATGGCATTTTCGGGCTTCTAGATACTGAGTTCTGCTCAACTTCTAGATCGAGCAGGTGCAAACTTGCCCTGCAGGGATTCTACAGACAAGTTTACAAATTCTAAGGCTGCATGCCGGATGAGTTTTCTATGACATTGTGCCCACGGCATCCTGACAAACCTTGGTTCCTAACACGGCCTGGATGTTCTGACAATGAATCTGGTCTCTGAAAGACTCCCACTCAGCTTCTGAAACACCTACAATATCTACAATATGTACGCTTGATACCTGGTTTTCACATAATCATGGCTTGGTTGTGGTATGGATTGTACGGAAATGTCGCGTCCTGGCCCTCCCTGAAAGCCGGGCCCGGAGGCTGAGGCGTTCGCGCGAAAGGCGTTTACATTGACACTTGTCCTTGGAACTGATGGGACTGCTCGGAGGCCTTACAGAGCTTTCTTCGTGCACCTCAACCTGAATTGGAAAACTCCACCAGCCTGCCAGGATGCTTCCTGGTGTCACACCTTTGCCAGACCTGCAGCACAAAGAGCAGGAATAGGAGCTTTGGAATTCTCTAAGCGGCCGCACGGCACAGCTCGAGGCGTAACAAGAACTTGAACCTGCACCACATTTCTATGCCACTGGCATCCCAGGCATCCCGGACACACCCACAGCTAGGTCACTGACAGGACTCTGTACTTTGACAGGAGCTGCAACTGTACGGGGAGTTGCATGGCGAACAATGACCTTCAGCAGCACTCAACAAAGCTGTCTTCTGATTCAGCTGACATTGGCTAAGCCGCTTAGCTTGCAGCAGTGCGTGGTGACAAGCACCTCTGTGCGGTCGGGGCTTCAGCTGGCGTTGCCGCCTTATGTTCAGTCAGAGGTGTTGGCAACTGACCCCGGGACCTTACCCCGGGTACCCTCAATAAAATGACAATAAAATAGCATTATAATAGCCTTAAAATGATAATAAAATTTCTTTAGAATAGCATTAAAATAGTAATAGAATAGGAGGCAACTGTTGCATGATGTCGTGTGGCAAGGTTGAAAGTTTCTGCTGCTTACTTTGAAAAGCAGCACACGGTCTGAACTCCCATCATGGGCTACTTTTCAAAGTTGAACCCCACCACCCCCGCCACCGCCCTCCCACACATCCACCCTGGGCCCCCAAAACCCGCGGCGGCCAGCCCGCTCCGTTCTCGCAAATCCTGCCGGGGCCTGACCCCGCGCGCCCCCAAAACTCGGCAACCCCGCGGCTGGCACGCCAGGGCCAAATTGCATCAAAACGATAACAAAATGATAATAAAATGCAAAAACATTAAAATGATATTAAAATGATATTCAAATGATATTCAAATGGATCCGCCGGAGCATGGGGGTGGACGAGCTTACCCCGGGGTAAGCTCTCCCACCCCCATGGTCCGGAGGGCTCCCCAGATAAAAAAAAAACATTTCTGGCCACCAAAAGGAAAACTGACTGCACCGCGCCGGCGCCAACCAGCCCTCGAAACGAACCTCCGGAGCGGCCCCGCCCAGCTCCAACCCATATCCGTGAACCCACAACCCTACCCGGCGTGCCTCACGTAGGTCGCAGCAGTCCATGAGGCTGCTTGCTTTCATAGATGTGTCTCTGAGAATCCCATGAACTCTTCAATTTTCAGGTGATGGGGCCTCCAAATCTTGACCTGAGACCCTGCAGATCTGGAGCTTCATGGGGCAAGCACCATTTACTGTCATTTTAATGTCATTTTATTTTAAGGGGCGGGGTAAGCTCCAGGGGTAAGTTGCAAAAATTACTGATTCAGGTTCGTGCAGACCAAAGCGAAAGGACGCCAGCATTGCGCGGCACAAGGAGGGGCAAGGGCTTGAGAAAGTGCAGCTAAGCACGACGCGCCCATGCCAGAGAGCGCAGGGACCTGGGAAAGCCAAGGGACACAGACAAGGACAATTTGCATCTTCCACGTGTTCCACAAGAACAAGGCGGGCGGTAAACCCATTGGAGACATTGAACGCTCTCTCCGTGGCGACGTTGAGGCAGGCATGTTGCCTGCTTGCGGGCTAAATGCATGCCCAGGTAGCTTGCAAATCAACTCAGGCAAGTGCCAGCAAAAGGTCCCAAATGAACACTTTGTGTTCTGGGTGTCGGCTGGCACGCTGAAATTTGAGCAGGACAAGAAGGAGTTGGCGCAGGCATCCTGACATAGCGAGGCAGAATGGACTGCAAACCGAAGACGGAGCTACGACAACATGACCTACCACGTGAATTTAATGGATCTCGAAGAACATCTCCAGGACATTAGTCAGGCTTGCGTTCTTAGATCTTGTGGCCCAAAACCTCACACGCGCTCTGGCTGCCGTACGTAGCCTGACGACGACAGCTGGCGACAGCGAACGCACTCGTGGAGAAAGCTGGCCCTTGCCATCAACATGTAGACTCTAGATTTTGCCAGATGATGCTTGCAGCCTGCGGCAGTGGAACCGGGCGCACAGGAGCTGGAGGAGCAACCTCAATTCGACCCATCGGTCTAGGCTAAGTCTTTACAGTCTGCTGAGCCACCCACAGAAGGAATCGCTGGTGATGCAGTTCGTGGCGTTGGGTGTGCCGCGCAGGCAATCGGCCTTTCGGAAGACTTGCAAGGGCCCCAGCCTTGGGGCAAATCGGCGTCATGGCCTTTCAGTTAGGGAACTTGAGGATTCTCCAGTTGAGGCGGAACCCCAAGGAAAAGACCAGCTAAATGACATCATGTTGCTGGGTCTTCGGATTCTTCAAGGCTGCAATTCGGGAGTCGGGAAATTCAGGCGCGCTATCATTATGTCTACTTGGCGCACGGGATTCGAAATGACAGATCAACGAAAAAACATGGAAACTGTTCCTTTGGCTTGTCAAAGTCCTGTTGGCGCCGGGCATTCTGAAATGCATACTCCAGAGGTTCAATTCCAAATGGGCATTTAATAGCTCAAAGGAAGTTGTTGGGCTCCAAGTTCATGTTTGGGGCCTGAATGCTCGAAAAGTTTTGAACTGGCGATTCGCCAGCCAAACACTGATGCATGGCAGGCCAAACAGCCTTTTGGGTGACTTGCATCACGTCAAGTTACACTGCTTCTAAGGCTCTGGGTTGCTGACCTTCCAGGCGAAAGCTCCCGGACCTGGGGCTCATTCGACTGGAAAAAGGAGCTCCAGTCTACTCCTTTGGCCTTTTGTGCATCTGCCATGACATTAAGGAAAACGAATAGTTGCCAAGTGACGACAACTACTTGGCCTGGAGGGGGTCTTGCAGCCTTCAGAAGCGATCCCCGATACTACGCAAGCATACTGGGCGCTTTCAGGCCTGCGGTGCAGCAGTCCTGACGTAGCCCGCCGCCGGAATCTTTGCGTGTGTCTTCATCAAATCGCACTTGTGACATGTTCTGCCGGCGACTGTATGAGCTCAGCACAGCCACGGTGCGCGGTGTGCAAGGTCTCAGCATTCGCGAGGTGCTCTGATAAGCAAATCATGACTCTAGGAAGAGAATGATGCCTCGCCTAGCCCAGCCAGAAGAATGTGGAAGCATCCTGCCACATTCGTGATACCGCAACGAAGTCCACAGGCTCCAAATCTGTGCAGCTCCAACAGTCCAAAGATGTAAAGGCATTCTCAGTGAAAAACTTCATGACTTTCCTTGATTACCAACTCTCCCACTTAGATATGTCGCTAAGTGAAACTGGATAAGGAAAGTTTAATGCAAGCTCCGAGCATCATGTTGTTCTCACCATGATTATGCAAAGGTATTGAAAGGGAGGAAACAGGTTTGATGCAACAAGATAGATCCCCTGCTGGTACATCTCGATTTGATGTGGCAATTTCGCCCCACCCAATCACCACAAAAGCTCAGATTCAAGATTTCTGAGAAAGAATCTATCTCCATCCGACCCCATCCTACACTAGAAGCAATTGCTCTCTGCTTTCCAGACCTGGTCTGGCCCCTAGTACTGCTACAGCGAAAATCAACTTGTTAGCCTAGCAAGGCCAGGTTTAGTGTTCAGGGAGCCTGAACCATCTGAAAATCAAGGCGTGGCTTCGGGATGCTTCAGGACACCCACGCCTCACAGCAGGCTGTGCAGAAGCTGGACCCTGGACCAGTCTACCAGGAGGATGCCAGCTTTGGGCACAAGGTAAAATTCCTGATGCAGGACGGAACGGAGAGCTCCTTGCGATATGCAGCCGTGGGCTTAGCCTGCCTCCGGTACTTCCATAGATCCACGCCTGAAAATGGAGGTTCTGTGTTTGCAGCAATTTCCACACCTAGCGTGCATGACCTGCCTGCGGCACTGCGTGTTCGAATCCTTTCACTGAACCCACAAAACACCAAAAAAACTCACACACACAACAACGCGTCTACAAGAAGCCGTACGACGAGCCGACAACGCTCCTCGCGCGGCCGTCGGCTCCTGTGGAGGCTTCTGGCCAGGAGTCCTCTGGAAATGGAAAAAAAAAGAAAAAGGAGAAGAACACAGAAAGACAGAAAGGGAAAGAGAAAGAAGATGCTTCAGCATATGCTTCGGAGCTCCCATGATTCTTGAGCCCAAACCTTCTCATAACTTCGGTGGCCAGACCGAGGCGGCTTAAGCAAGCTGCATTGGGGCTGCAATCAAGAAGGCACTGGGCTTTTGAAACATCATTTACAAGAGAACCCCTAGGTAAATCTCTAATGTCTCTTACCCCTGTCCAACATTATTGTTTCATTGTCCTCTACACCGTTTGAAAAGGCTTCAGCACTTCTATATCATACTAGTCTACGTTGGCTCTAGAAATCTCACTGTGCTTGCGCTACATGCCGACAAGTATCTGGGTTTGGGGCTCAGCATGGGAGGTTAAGGTTTCGGGCTTAGGGTTAGCATTGTGAAGATAAGTCGGTTGAGGCTTTGTCCAAAGAGTAAATTTTGCGTCCCTGAAGATATTCCTTTTCACTGCAGACATCACCTCTGCAGGTGTACATGGGTTCTTCAGCACCTCATTTCGATGGTAGTGAGAAATTTGACAGGAAATACCACGGCCGGCAAAGCCTACTTCCCGGAAACTAGCATTATCGCATTATCGTTTTGGTTGTCATTTTATTCTCGTTTTGGACACCACGTGTTTCACAAATTCTGGCCCCAGCTCGGGGGGCGTCGATGTCCAGGCTCTGGGGCTTGGAGTCGAGGCAATTACCACTGAGCATTGCTTATTCCTCTTTATCGTTTTTCCAAGAAATGGAGGTGGTAATGCAACATAATGCAACTACTGGCCTATCCTTCTTAAAATCAAATCTAATAACCGGGCTTGTTTTGCAACCCCATAGGATTGATTCTACTCCGGGGAAATCCATGCAAGCAGCAGGAAGTCCTTTCGGAGCCTTCTGACTGCTCAGATTCCATCTTCCAAGGCATGGTGTCTTACAAGAATAGGTAGGCTTAGCTACAAGGATGCGTTCCGCTCCTAACGTAGTCTTCAATGGGGCTGCGGCAGGACTGCTGACATGAGGAGGGTTAACCTATGAGCCAGCAGCAGGGAGCAGCCACACTGTGCAAGGGCAAACGGTGCATCACTCAGCCTGGGAGAACATTTTCTTCACTTCAACCGGACTTCACGTCGGCGTGTGCGCTACGTGTTGACCAGCAACGGGACCTACGAGCGTGGACAGAATCTCACGCATGGCGCGGACCATTCGATCTGCATCCGTCAACGAGAAGCACATGGGCGGCTTTATGACCAGAACATTGTCATGCGGCCCATCAATGCTCATCAGAATCTTGTGCTCACTCTTCATCCGAGAGCAAATCTCCGACGTCTCTGCTGTTGCTGGCTCAAGTGTTTCTGGATTACGGACAAACTCAATCCCAATGAACAGGCCGCGGCCCCTCACATCACCAATGAGCTCATGCTTTGTCGACAGCTGCCGAATTTGTTCACAAATGTATTTACCAACCTTCGCGGCGTTGTCTTGCAGCTTCTCTTCACGAATCACTTCCAACACAGACAGACCGGCGGCGCAACAAACAGGATTGCCGCCGAAAGTATTAAAATACTCTAAGCCATTGTGAAATGCATCGGAGACTGCCTTCGTTGTCACTACTGCAGCCAAAGGCATGCCGTTTCCAAAAGGCTTGCCCATTGTCACAATGTCTGGCACAACGCCCTGCTCCTCGAAGGCCCAGAAAAAATCGCCGAAGCGCCCGAATCCAACTTGAACTTCGTCAGCCACACAAATGCCTCCAGCTTGGCGAACCGCAGAATAAGCTGCTTGTAAATAGCCTCTGGGTGGCAGGATCACACCGCCCACCGACATGCCCGATTCGACAAAGAAAGCTGCAACACTCCCTGCAGCCTTGCAGGCTTCCGTTACAGTGGATGCGTACTGTTCTGCCGCATCCGGACCACGGTGAAGTCCACGGAAAGTATCAGGACAGGGCACCTCTCAAAGGTACATCTTTGTGACAGCTCATTCAACACAAGTCCTGTTTTTGCCTGCCTTGACATGGCCTTTGCCGGAAGCAACTCTATCGTTTGGTTCCCTGATCCCGACGTTTCTTGCTGTCATTCCTGTCAGCTGGGGAAACCTCAATTCCGTGGGCCTCTATCACACTTCAACGCATCGGCTGAAAAACGATCTCAAGTCTGAAGTATTCGCTGGGTAGCCAGCTCAAGGACTGAGCGCCTAGGTCCAGGCAAACAGCACTTTTTGTAGAGCCTTGATTCTCAGGTTCGAGGGCTTCCCGGTTCCCCCTGGCAGTCTGGGCCTGGCAGAAGCCCTGACATTGAGAGATGATGCCAGCAAGCCACTGAGCAGAAAGACCAGACTGAAAGACGTGTTGCTCTCATTTTGCGCTCGCACTTTCTGCTGTGGGCTTTCAAGAACAAACGCGATCAGTGTAGGTCTTGCTGGCATGAAGGTGGCTGCTTTTCTCTGGCAAGGCACCTTGTGGATGTTCGGCCTTGCACCTTCACCACCTTTGTGATCAAACTTGTACGGGCTGATCCTGGGATCTGGCATCAAGATCTGCAGATTTCTCATTGTGGATAAATCCATTTGCAGTTGTGGCACTCAATGGTCTGCTGGGTGTGGCCGTGATACCTTGCTAGCCGAACATTTACATCGCTTGGCATCCTTACAAGAAGGTCCAACAACAGTTTCGCATGCTACTGCGAGAAGCGCCACCCATGGTCCACAACTATCACATTGCGAGAGCGTGTACCTGGCTAAGAACAGCAGGCTGGCAAACTGAGATAATCTGAGCCTCTGAGCTACAGCAAGTAAGACCCAAACGAGCAAATGCCAGTCTCACGGCAAGATCGTTAGCCTGCTGAGCACGTATGCTGCAAAGCCTGAATATACACTGTCACCAGCGCTCCTCGGAACCGGAGTTGACAAAAAAGCACACCTGAGGCAGAGTTCCAGATCTGAACCCAAACGTAACCGAAGCCACAGGAAATCATCCCCAAGTACAATCAGAAGCTGCAGTAGGCAGCCACCACTTCGAACAGGGTTCCCAGACTGAACGTTACAGCTGCTGCAAGTGGGATGCGGTCTGCGAGTAGTGCACACCAGGATGCCGGGATGTACATTCTTCGCTTTGAAGCTTGCGGTGCTTTTGATGGTAAACTTTGCTGGTCAAGCATTAGCGCTCAACCATGTCTACACAGCTGAACCCGCGTGATAAGACATCTCACGCACGCAGACGCACACCCTTCATGCTGCCAATCCAACTGCAGACCAAGTAGGTCGCAGCCTCCAGGCCACTTCCAGCGGGAAAGGTCTCCGTCAGACGCTTTGCGAGCAGGCAAAGATTGGGATGCAAGTACCTGGACCATGGGTTTAAAGTTTCTAGTTTTTGGCATAGAGGTAGCATCTGTCAAGCACGTGAGACTTAAGACCCAAGCTTACATGACAACAGGCCTGGTGTTGGTGTTGAGCTTGGAAACCTGATCTGCGACTGCAGCAGCTACCCGTGGGTGGCTATGTCCCACCTTGCGCCGCCAAGCATGCCAAGGCCAAACAGGGCTGAACTGACCATACGGGTTTAGAGCTCTTGAGGATCCAGCATGACACACGTTGTTGCGAGTGTCTAAATACCTCGAATAGTGACATCCTGACAGCTTCCCCACGTTCCGGAGATCTGTCATGTTGGGGCACGCATTGTCTTCCTCGTCATAAAGATAGCTGCCCTGGCCACGGACTATGAGCAGCCTTGTTCGGCGACATGTCACAGAAGAAAACGTGCCGGTTTGAAATGCATATGTGGCCCTGGCGGGTCCGTGTTGGCGTAGGAGACACTTTGCGCCGGGCAGAAATGCTTCTTGCGAAGCTGCAGCACTTCATCCTGCAAGAGACTACACTAGACGAAGCAGCATACCATCGCTGTAGTATCAGATATGAACCAGCTCTTACAGCCTTGCCAATGGAGGTTCTGATTGGCTCCTGCGCATCTCCAGCGTGTGCACTGCTTGGCAAATGAAAGTGCCAGGACTGCAGCTGTCCTGGTCATGGCTGAGGAAGGCTCCCATGCTCAAGCGGCCGACTCACTATGCACTGTACCTGCTCACTCTGCACATCTCTGCACCATTTGCTGGGATGTGCCTCTGCAGCACTGGGCAGGAGATGTGTGGGAAGAATCTTGAAATTGTGTTTTCCTCTGCCACTATAGAACAAACGGACGGCGAATTGAGCCCTGTTGATGCACGCCTGCCACTAGCAAAATCTGTCAGGCCTGCCCAGTGCACGTTTTTCCGCAAGCACCTGCGGAGACCCAGGAAATCTTTGGAGAACCCTGGTCCTGCTGGGACAAGCGCAGCTTTTGTGAGAATGAGCAGGCGATTGCTTTGGCTCAAATCTCCGCTGCGATAAGATGGGGACGTACTACTTGGCCCTTTGTCGAGCCTATCGCGTGCCACGGACATTAACTCTGTATGGCTGGCACTGAGCTGTGACAGCCAGAAAGTCTAGATGTACCGCACTTCCTACAAGTCCATGCCATGGTCGGCTCGTTGTCACAGCTCAGCAGCCTTATGCGACAGCGGCAACCTCGGATAAAATGACGGACTCAACAAAATGCGCTGCGTGCAACGGGAACGAAGCCAGGGAGAGGACAGATTCAGCAGCCTTCAAAAGGCGCTTCCTTTCTAGCGGCTTCAGCGAGAGTGCCTCAGCCGCGAGTTCCAAAGCATATTGGCAGACAAGGTGCAGAAGTGCCAAGGCAGGAACTTCAGCAAAGTCGTCGGTGTTTTCGACAATATCCTCTTCGCAAAAAAATCTGTGTACACACCCCACCCCTCAAGGCTACTTCTGAACTGTTGAAATTGTTTTGTGCCGATCCTCAATGGAAGCTGCACCCTGTTCATCGCACCTGGCAACGACATGACAGCAAGACTTCTCTTTTAAAAAAAACTCTTTGGCTCGGACCAATCCAGAGCTGCCTGTGACTGCCATTGGGCACTACATGTGTCACGTCATGCTGCTGACGAAAACCTTTGAAACTTCAGCCTGCATGTACTTGGAGAGGCGAGCACTTTCCAAAAACTTCTCAAGGTCACGTTCCAAGACTTCCTGCTCAGCAAACATGGCTGGTGCACCCCACAGAGCCAAAAAGAGATGACTCAGCAGCCTCCTCGACAGAGGCTCCCTCTGTGTCAATACCATAAAACTCAGCCATGGCCTCCACATGCAACTTGTTTTGCAGTAATTCTTTGCAATGCTGATTGGATTTGGCCTTGGCCAATCGCTGTGCGCCCCAGTACTGGTTTTCAACAATTCCCGGAGTATCCTTGAACAATCAGCTCGCAAAAGACTTGCAAAGATGGCTGCTGCGGGCACGGAGACGCACAGGCTCAAATCAAAGCTGCGCAGACGCACAGGCCTAAAAGCCTGGTTCTCGAGTGGGGCAAACTGATTGACTACCAATGCAGCCAACAGCTCTGCTCGAAGACGGAGGTCTGCGATCTCTTCGTATTTCTCAGCATACTTCTCGACCATTGCAGTATATTCGGCCTTTGCCTGAACAGGTATCTATATGACTTGATTCATCTCCACATGAAAGTCCCCTTGACACTCGAAGGCTGCCTCCCCGTCATCAATATCACCATCCCAGCCGTTTGCAATGCACCAAACTGGCGGCCTGCATTTTCTTGCTTGCCTATCTGGAGTCATGACATCCAGGCACACGGCATTGGCACCTGATGATCTCATATGGGATGAAGAGTCCCCCCCCAGCTTTTGCTCTCATCTGCGTCTTGCTCCTCACTGCGCACAGACTTCAGCACAAGTTGAATACCAGGTGATGACAGAGCTCCAGCTGAACTCTGCCGAAACGTCCAGCCAAATCACCAATCCAGTTTTCAGAATTTCAACCTGTGAGACAGGACTGCCAGACGGAAGTACCATGCTGCTGATGATGGAACTGCAGCTGGGCAAGCTACGTTCTCCGGTATGCTGACCGCACTTTCACCAACAATCATGCCAGCAGGCAGACCATCGGTCTCCTTTGCTGCGCAAATGTGCACATGCTAAACGGCCGCGCGTGCTGTCACATCTGAGGTATCCACGCGGGCTTGAAACTCCTTCAGGACCTCCGTCTCCAGCTCGCGGTATTTCTGCCAGGAGTTCTCATCTACATAACATTTCAGGGAAAGGGTTTCTGCAGATCTTTCCTGTATGCTGCGCCTTCTCGTCTTCCATGTACAAGTCGACTGCCGATTTCGGAGCTTTCGCTGCTAACTCGTCAGGCAGAGCTTTCCATGCTACATGTGAACTTTTCTGCGCAAGTGGTTGTGCGACTTCAAGGAGAATCAAGCCCACAGCATGGAAATTATGCACCTCTGTAGAGCTTTCCAAAATATGTGTTGTTGCATTCTGGTGGGGGGGCGTCTGGGTAAGTGCCGCATGCGCGTGATGCAGATGTAAACTTTGGCGGGAATTGGCGGGAGAAGACGTGTTGCAGTCCTACCCAGCAAACTTGACGGAAACACTAGACGAGGAAATTCTCCAACCTTGCATTGTTCTTCCCAGCTAGCCTACCTGCCACACACTATGATCCTGACACTGCGTCTCACAACTTGTCTCCACTGCCGGCACATTCTGAAGATGCCACTCTGCAGCTAAAACCCATACATATTTGAGTCTGCATTTTGCCTGCTTATCGGAGTTCCCGAGGAAATATTTCAGCTTGGGGTAATCCACACCGGGCCTAGCAGCTGCACAGGCTCCAGCTCTGTTCTAAGCCGATCTCAGTCTGGGACACTGAGCTCAAGGCTTTCTACGAAGGAACAAAGTCCCATCCGGAGCTGGGACATACCTGAGATTCACAGCATGTCCGCATGATTCACACACAAGGATAGTTCCATGCCACAGCAATGCTGAGCTCTCAGCGCTAGCGAATCCATCAAGGCTTCTGCAACCATCTCACCTTCCACTACTTGTAACTGAACTTGCATGCATTTGGTAGCGCCAAATCTCAAAGAGTCCTCGGCAGTTCTCTCAGTCTTCTCAAATGCTTGCGATGTTTCAAAGACTAGTTCAACAATACCGCAAAATCCCGCGGTTGTCACACAAAAAGCCAGCTCACCTTTGGAAATGCCAGACTATTGATTTTGGACTTCTTTCTGTCAGAGCAGGTGCCAACTCCACCCGTTTCCTCTACCTGCCCGACTGCCTTTTGTCCTGAAGATTGCATTTGTCCTTGCTTGGCCCAACATGCAGGCGATCCTAGCTGGCTTGGTGCTCTTAAACAAGGTGTCTTAGCAGCTTCTGGAGCTATAATCCTCGTTTGGTTGTCTGCGCTCTGGAGAAGAATTCTCTAGGCCTGGACCCCAGGCAGAACGCAGAACCTCTTGTTATGGTGCTCCCGCAAGCCTGATTAGGATGATAGTGCCCTATGTTGGCTCAAGCCAGGTGAACTCTTGGTAAGTTTCGGGCATCAGGATCCAACCCTGCAGAGAATGAGTAGCTTACTAGGCGAATTAAATCCAGTCAGCTTCTCCTGGCTCTTCGAAATGGGATGTAACATGATGCGACTTTACAGTCATGCTTCTCGATAACAGCAGCGCCTGTGTTGCCATTTGTGCCAATAAAATAAATTTTCTTCGGCACCTCAGATGAATTCAAGCATGCCTCACCATGACAATGTCTGATGTTTGTGAATGATCGGCCTCGTCCCTCTTCAGCATTTCCTGCCAAACCTGCCGTCCGGCCAACATGATGTCCTCACGGTTGCAGACATCCGCCAACATGGTTTCATTGCAAAAACAACCGCTTCCCCTGTATGGCCCCTTGTCAGCCTCATACTTTTGAGCATATTTTCGGCCCGCAGCTGCCATTTCTGGCGAGACATTGTTAACCTTCAGGCAAGTGGCAAGAAATTCTTGTAATTTGCACGTTTCGCGCTTCAGCGCGCCGGGTCAGAGCCACCGCCCGGGCCGAGTCTCATTGCAGGGAGCTGTGCACGGACCTCAACTTGTGTGCACAAAGACCATTACACTCAAAGGCTCCTGAACAAAGGATCCAGCGCACGGCTGATATCTCCAGTCTACTAGCCGGGAGCCAGAGGTACTCCTCGCTCGCACATGCGAAACCCAAAGGATCTGTGCTGGCGGACAAAGCCTTCTTGCTGTTGACCTCAAGACTGCAAAATTCCGCCATCGAAACTGTAGCAAACTGACCTGAGTCACGGCTGCCCGCCATGTGTTGAGAGTCGATGTATCGAGGGTTTTTTAAGCCACTTCCATGTCAAGGAGGGCTCTAAACATCTGGCACGAGCCCCCGACCACAAGCCAAACAACAGCCAAAAGGCAGGCAGGCCGCATATACCTTCGGGTCCAGGCATGGCATTGTTGACGGGTCTACAGCTCTGTCAGCCCTGCCTGGCCATGCCTGCACGATCTGCAAGCGGCTCGGCCCTCCTTAAACCCTTCATGGAGCTTGAATCAGGCAGCGAAGTGCTTCCTTCAGGTGGAGGAATGCTCTTGCATCCCCATGCACAAGTTTCCTCCGCGCTTCTGTCGGTCAACTAGCATTAACACGAGAATGGAAAACCACAGCATCGTGATTCGGAACACGCTTCCAACTCGCGCTGAACGCACAAGCGTGAGACGATGATGTAAGCGAGCACTCAGAGTGCCCATCCTTGGGATCCGACCGGCCTTGGACACAAAGCTTACGTGTGCGATGAGTGGGTGTTCAGAAGATGCCTAGAATGCTCGCATTGCACTCTTGGAGCGTCTGATCTCACATATGCTTGGCTATGTCGGTCTGGTCTTTCAAAACTGCGTCCACTCGAGGGTAACTTGGTTGGAAAATCAGATAAGTCTGCAAAGGCTGAAAACCAGCTCTTCAACAATAATCAACACCTGCACACGTGCCCCCAACCGCTCAGATCGCAAACTCTTTTTGCTGCAGGACTTTCCAGAATTCATGGAAACTCGTCCTGGGACGTGGTGCGCGCATGATTGATTTGAAGAATCCATGACAGACTAACCACGAGAATGTGCACATTCTCTCAAATGTGCACACCACGCTTAAAGAATTGGGGAAGGCTGCCAACAACACGAAAAGACGAAGAGTGGAACAGCACAAGAGAAGGGCAGAAGGTACGCGAGGACCCAAGCCGGTGGAACCAAAGTAGCGAGGGCTGGCGGGCGGAAAGGAAACGGAGGCAGAAAAGTATGAGGAGGCAACGTGACTGCCCAACAGAACGTTCATAAAAGCTGTCACGTGCCAAAAAAACTGCAGCTGCGCAGAGACTTGGTTGTTCAGCTTTCTTGCCTTGGTAAATCTACGGCTTTTCATGCCTACCAGGGCAAGTGCAATGGTTGTGCCTTGGGGTGTTTTGCTCGCGTCTACCTGGCCTCTCATCCCGTTTGGTGAGTAATGGTAATTTTCATCTGCAAAAACAACTGTCCGGTACGAGGCCCTGGCTGAATCAAACTTCTTTCAGGACTCCTTGATGCCCTCGGTGCCATGTCCAACTTTTCCTGCAGCTCGTCCTGGCAGCTTTGGAATCCTGAACATGCCGACACGACGCCAGTTCTGCACCTTGTCATCTTGCAGGGAGGACACCTGGTAGAGCGGTAATGCTTTTGCTTCCTATCAAACAATGACCTGCTAGTTCACTCGAAGCATGAAAGGTCATTGGCACGCCAACAGGCTCAGGCATGCAAGCTTTGAGAATGTCACATCATGCCTTCAAGTCTGCTAGGTGGAAGGTAGGCATGCAACTGCTCTCACACCAACAAGATTGCCACATTCACAGGGCTACTGCATAGTCCGTTTGGCACGTGACTCATAATGTCATCAAGTCCAACCTGGACTCCATGACAAAAAGCTTGCAGGATCCACGAATGTCAAGACACAACAGGAAGACACCATAAGAACACCAACACGCTACAACGCAATGTGCAAAAACAGTAGCGGAACCCCTGACACAACATGAGACACCGTGCGATCTGCACAAATATGCACAAATAACGAAGAGAAGAGAAGACGACATAACACAGCATACAGACACGATGGCATAAGAAGATAATACCAACACATGACACCAGAACACAGCAGGATATGCAAAACAGCACAACATAGACCCGCCCAATCCATGTGATTGGCAACATTTAGGATGCATTCCTCACAAGAAGCTCCAAGAACTCAACAACCAGGAAATAGCTAAGCAGCTTTGGGCCTTCTGCTGCAATGTGGAAGACTCATCTGCATATGCCTGCACCTCATGAGCTAGTCAAAGCTCAGCATCTGGCACGCTCTAGTCCGCTCCAGTCCACTCCCGTCTGAGGACCGAGCCATCTGCTCCAACCCTGCCAAACGGCTCCTTCAACAATCCGGGCAGAGCATATTCCCTTCTTGTTCTTTAACCTTCTTGGCATTCCATGTCCTCATGGCCGATGTCTCGGAAGTTGCATGGTTGAGCTGGAGCTGCCTCAACAGAAAAACGTGTTGTGTTGACCTCTGCCCTCCGAAGCGGCTCCACCTGAAAAATGCTGAGAAGGCTCTTGAAGGGGGCAATTATCAATTGGAGTGGCCAAGCACTTAGACGACATTCCAAGTCGTTCCACACTGGACAATGCTATTCCCCCACAGTCATCCTAAGCTCCAAAGTCCAGATTCCTGCTCGGGGCTAAGCCAGAGTTCGATCTCTATGGCATTCGCCATTCCAGCTCTTCAAATTGAACTTCTAAGTAGCGACTGCCCAGTTGGAAAATCACGAGTTGCCACATCTAGGCTAGTCGCAGCTGTTCACGCTCGGCATTCATCTGCTCGATGTGGGCCTCAAGGACTGGTCCTAATGGATTGAAGCTTTGCACATATTACAGCTCCGCAACCTGCAATAGCCCGTGGTCGTTGACAGATGCTGAGGCCCGCAGATCACTCTCCGCCTGCAAGCACCCCTCAAGCCGACTGAATCACCATTGTTCACAAGCTTCTCAAAAAACTGTGGCCTTGCCGCGTCGCAGTCTTTCCAATACCTATCAAAACTCTCAGCGACATATTTCATGATGGCAGGATGTCATAAACCGACTGCTTGAAATCCACAAAGACTACCGACTGCCTCAAGCAATCTCGTCCTTTCTACCCGTAGCGAAAGGGAAACCTGACACCGTGCAACATGTGTGCACGAGCGACGTTCCATGGTAAATTGAGGTCCCACTGCCTGCTCATGCCTCGCCCCGTCTTCTCGAGATCTGTCGAGCGCAAATGCGAGACGCTTCACCTGAAATGGAGAAAGCACAGCTTGAGATTTCGTGAAGGCGCATCAAAGGCCCGCCTCCTGATCCATTCGGCCGTTTGCATCATCGCTCTTCTGCAACTGCTGCTGCAAAGCAGCTACCTGAAAGGAAGGCTGCACTTCGCGAGTAATCAGAACTGTCGGAAGGTCATTAGCAGTATTGGCCTGGTTTTCCAAATCCTTCATGAGCACATCTTGCTGCTGAAGGGATGATTTCAAATGCGGCACCTTTGTATACATTCTTAGGGATGAACTCATTCAGAACACTTGACACCCACCTCTGCCAATGCAGAATCTCGCTGTGTCCGCATCTGCGCGCAATCCACATGCAACCTCAAGAAGTCCACACGTGCACCGGCAGCATCTGCATCTCAAAAGCTGATGCTTTGCTTGTACCTCTGGTGCCAGGCTCTTCAATGGAGTGCGAGCCAGGTTTACATATGTCATAGCAGTTAGATGCACAGTTCATCACCGGGGACAAACGCTGCCACATTGGAAGAACTGCGGGTGAGGTATCAAAAAGTTATAAGCATCAAAAAAACATACGCCCAGCGCATCACAAAAACTCTTTAAGCATCAAAAAAACTTTTGCACTAAATTTAGTAGGGGCCAGGACAAGGGGCAAGCATCAAAAAAAAGCTTTATGTCGTTGACGTCTGGGTACTGGTAGTGGTGGTAGTGCCAGGACAAAAGGCAAGCATCAAAAAACAACTTCATGTCGTCGTAAAGTTTGTTGGGTTTTGGGTTGTAGGGTTTAGGGTCTTTAGGGTTTAGTGTTTTTAGGCTTTAGGTGTTTTTTAGGGCTTAATGTTTTTAGGGTTTAGGGTTTTTAGGGTTTTTAGTGTTTTTAGGGTTTAATGTTTTTAGGGTTTAGGGCTTTTAGGGTTTAGTGTTTTTAGAGTTTAGGCGGTTTTCAGGGTTTTGGGTTTTTAGGGTTGAGGGTTTTTGGAGTTTAGTGTTTTTAGGGATTAAGTTTTTAAGGTTTAGGTGGCTCTATGGCTTTAAATGCATTTAAAGGAGCTTTTAAGGTTTTTACAATTTAATGATTTTTTGGGGGGGCTTAGGATTTTTTTGGGTTTAAGGTTTTTAGGGCTGGGGGTTGTTAGGGTTCAGGGTTTTTAGGTTTTTTGCTGGGGTCATGCGCGCTCTGTGTTTGCGCGCTTTGACGCCTGCTCTTTTTCTGTCCGCAGCTTCTGGGCTAGCTCCACATACTTAAATTGAGGTCCGAAAGTATAGGGGTGACCTACTTGGAAAGAGTGGTCATGCCAAATTTCAGGGTAGAACTTTTTGGAGACTACTTTTATCCAATAGGAAATTACATGCCCCTTTTACGGCCTTGTGCAAGTATTCTATCTTTGAATGAGCTACAGAATACTACATTATGCAAGGGATCGGTGTATAACGTAAACAATTCCTCTTCCATCATACTACCTTGCAGGTTGTTGAGTTGGGTGGATGGGAGCTTGGGGTATCCGGCCTGTCTCCAGACTGAGTGGTTGGGGATTCTAGAATAGTATGAAGCCTTGATTCCTATAACCCTTCTAAGAAATCTGTGATAATATGCGTGGATTCGCTTGAGCTGCGGAGTGGTCAGAGGGAATGCGTCCCGCCCATATATAAGCGTTGACCAAAAAGTAGACTGGAAGATACGTATCTTTGTTTTTTTACTGAGAGAGCTGTTCCAGACCAGCCTAAGCTTCTTATAGGAGGTTTCAGCTATGGAGGCTCTGTGGAAAAAGGCCGTTTCGAAAGGTTTGAGCCAGGAGACTAGGGAGCCCAAGTACATGACCTGATCAGCTAGCGGAACTTTCGTGCCATCCGCAAAATATGAAGGAGCGGAGGGGTGGTCTGGGTGATTTAAGAGTTCCGTCTTGGTGTTGTTAAGAGCCATACCATACAGAGCAGCCTCTTCTTCAATGAGTTTAAGTATGCTCTGTAACTGCGGAGTGGTCAGGGCCATCAGGAGCGTGTCATCAGCATATTCCAAATCATTGAGACAACATGGCTTTATCTACGTCGTGGAAAATAACTGACAGAACTATGATGAACAGATATGGGCTGAGGGGACATCCCTGTCTGATTCCTGACTGAACCTCTCCCTGTGCCTCCATGCCGTGCATGCCTCTTACAGTGAACGATGGAAAATCGTACAATGATGATATGACTTGCAGCATATTTTCTGGGAGCCCGAAACGTCTTACAGCAATTACCATGGCGGAGTGGTCAATGGAGTCGAACGCCTGTTTCCTATCCAAAAAAAATAGATGTAGGTTGGTGTTACGCATTGTCGACCATTCCATAGCACGCCTGAGGATGAACAGCGGGTGCCTAGTGCCCTTGCCTGGCCTGAAGCCGTACTGCGTGCTGCGGATGTGTTGCTCCGCATCTCTAGATATCCGACGTTGTAGCATGGCCGCGAATATTTTGTAAATGTTGTTAAGCAAGGAGATTGGTCGATACGAAGCGGGGTATGTATCCATTCCCTTGCCCTTATAGATACTAACGACTAGAGCTTCCTTCCATGAAGGGGGGCAGGAGCCTGTGGCAAGGACACCGTTATAATGATCTAGCAGCAATTGTTCCGAGGAGTGGTCAAATAGAGCATACAATTCTGCGGGTAGGCTATCCGGCCCGGAGGCCTTTCTGGGCTTCAGTTTCTTAAGGGCCCATTGAAGCTCCTCGATAGTAAACTGTTCAGTGTCACGAGCCTGCGGCCTTAAGGGCTGCCTATTACCAAAGATATCGTCGGAGTGGTCAGGGTTGATGCGTTGCGACCACTGCACGTCTTGGAGGTAGTTACGAAACGCCTCGTGCGTTTGAGACCATGGAACTGGTTTTCCGTCCTGGACAAGGTGTGACCGTTTACCCACAAAACTTCGTTTTTGTTGTCTAACAGTACCCCACATGGACTTGTTGTTGGCCTGCGGGTCTTCCTTAAGCCTATCGTGTATCCAACTAACGCGGTCCTTGCGGGCCTTTCTTTTAACAATGTTTCGTAGCTTGCGGCTGTCCGGGTGAGCGGAATGTTCAGCTTGTCTAGCCTGGTGCATTGCCTGCAGTGTGTCCTCAGAGATCTATGGTTTACGAGGGTTGCGTTTGAAGCAAGTGAAAACGTCCTCGCTGGCTGATTTCATGGCTCGTGCGATGTCGGTTACTGTTGTCTGGGGTCTGTCCTCTATGGGAAGGTGTCGGATGAGTGTGCGGCCGCCACGCCTTTGCTGCGAATCTTTGCCTTCGTCCGCCAACCTATCTGCACGTTCATTGCCTTCGTTACCCGCGTGGCCCTTAACCCATTGCAGCACCACCCGTGTTGTTCCTGCTCTAATGATGGCTCTGATGTCGTTGATGAATTTAGCATGAGTTCTGGGGCACCACTTGCCGGTGATCATGTTAATGGCCCATCTGCTGTCAGAGTGAATTATTGCCGTAGATAATTCCTTTTCCTGAGCATAAGGAACGGCCTCCACAATTGCTGATAGCTCCCCTGCATTATGAGAACCTACCGTTGCCCCTAGGAAAGCGGAGTGGTCAGAGGTGGTGGGGACTGGTCTGCAAGCTTCAATCCATGCGTCCCCCTGTTGATAGCACCAACCCCACCCGGCAGGAGTTTGAGCAGAACATTTGCCCGAGCTACCGGAACCATCCGTGTAAAAATGAACTGCGGAGTGGTCTGTCGGGTGAGTGTGCTCGATGACTCTCTGCTCACCTGTGAGGGACTCCCGAACCTTAGCGTTAAATTCGATGACCTGGGATGGGGTAATACTAGTAAGGTTAAGTTTGGGGGGTGGTCTGGGAGGTCTATGTGCCAATTTGACTTGTATTTCCGTGAGAAGCATGTAGTGGTCACTAGGGAATCCTGTGTGCAACCTGGACCTGCAAGTACAGCTTGAAGACAACCACTGATGTCTTACAAACATGTGATCACGTCTTTGGAATTTTTTAAGCCTTAGGGGATAGGCTTAGAAAAACTTGATAAGCATCAAAAAACTTTTTAAGCATAAAAAACTTTTGAAGCATCAAAAAGGACCTATTGCTTATTTGCTTGGGAGTACACCAATCCGGAATGTTTTCTGGGCCTCGACCCAACACCCTGACGGGAGGAGAACAGGAAAAGGAAAGAAGGCAAGAAGGCAGGAAGGAAGGAAGGAAGGAAGGAAGGGGCCATCCATGCTTACGGTTTAAACAAACATGTCATGAGTCATCACCATGTTTGCAGCAGGGGAAGGTTTTGCGGATCATTTTGTTGGCAAATGGGGGGAGCTGCGCCCCCCCCCCACCCCCCGCTTTTTTAAAAACCGTCCACGCTTACCGTAAACCAATCACATCATCATCATGTTGGCTGTAGGGGGAGGTAGCGCGGATCATAATAATGATCGAAACAACACCAGTGTTGTCATTACTATTTTCATTATGAGCTGCTACGACTACTACTACTACTACTACCACCACCACCACTACTACTACTACTACTACTACAACTACTACTACTACCACTACTACTACTCCTACTATTACTTCTACGGGGAAAAAAGGAAGGTTTGCCCGGAGGAATCCCGATATACTAGCAGGGCCAATGATTTTCCTTTCCAGCCAGGCTTCAGATTTTGGAATTTCAGGCCCTCTGCTCCGTCTCGGAATCTCGAAGACACTGGCAGGGACAATGGATTTGCAGTTTTTTAAGTTTTGGACGAAATGAGATTTTTATGGTTTTTGAACCTTGGAGGCCTGCAAACTTACCGAGAAGAGCCAAAACCATTAGCGGCCCTAATCCCTAAAAACCACCTAAAAACCTTCAACCCTAAAAACCACCTAAACCCTCAAAACCCTAAACCCTACAAACAACCTTAACCCCAAAAACCTTAAACCCTAAAACCCTAAACCCTAAAAACCCTGAATCCTAAAAACACTAAAACTTAAAAACCACCTAACCCCTAAAAACCCCAAACCTAAACACCCTAAACCCTAAAAACCCTCAACCGTAAAAACCACCTAAACCCTAAAAACCCAAACCCTTGAAAACCCTAAACCCTAAAAACACTAAACCCTAAAAACATTAAACCCTAAAAACACTACAAACACGAAACCCTAAAAACCCTAAGCCCTAAAAAACCCTAAGCGCTAAAAATCTTAAACCCTAAAAACCCTAAACTCCAAAAATATTAAAACCTGAAGACACTAAGCCGTAAAAACCTTAAAAGCTCCTTAAAAACACATTACAAACAATAGAACCACCTAAACCCAAAAAACTCAACCCTAAAAGCACTAAATCCTAAAAACCCTAAACCGCAAAACCCTTAAAAACTTACTAAAACATGATGAAAAACAAAAAAACCACCTAAATCCTAAAAACCCTAAACCCTACAAACCCTAAACAATAAAAACCCTAAACCCTAAATACCCTAAACCCTAAAAACCCAAACCCTTTGAAACACTAAACCCTAAAAACCTTAAACCGTAACAACATTAAACCCTAAAAACACTGAACCCTTGAAACCCTAAACCCTAACAAACACTAAGTCCTAAAAACCTTAAGCCCTAAAAAACCCTAAACCCCAAAAACACTAAAACCTAAACACTAAACTGTAAAAACCTTAAAAGCTCCTCAAAAACCATACACCCTAAAAACCCTAAAAAAATGTTGATGCTTAAAAAATGGGATGCGCTGGGCGTATTTTTTGATCCTTGAAAAAATGTTGATACCTCACCCGCGGGTGAGGTATCAAAAAATTTTTGAGCATCAAAAAACATACGCCCAGCGCATCAAAAAAAACTTTTTAAGCATAAAAAAACCTTTTACTAAATTTAGTAGGGGCCAGGACAAAAGGCAAGCATCAAAAAAAAATTATGTCGTTGTAAAGTTTTCTGGGTTTAAGATTTTAAGGTTTAGGGTTTTCAGGGTTTAAATGTCTTTTAAGGTTTAGGGTGTTTAGGGTTTAAATGTCTTTTAAGGTTTCGTGTTTTTTTTACAACCCCATCGACCTTTTGAGTCTAGCACTAGCTTGGGGGTCTTGGTTGCCCAGTCGGTCTACATAGACCAGCGACCTACAGCAGCCCCTCAGTACCTCTTGTGGACGTAGAGTACGTTACCTTCATGCTCATCCGCTACGGTCTCCAGGCTCATGTACTCCAGGCTCATGCACTCCATCAAGAACACCAGCCTCTACCAGACAAAGTTGACCACTCGCGGAACTTTCACCCTCATGAATCATAGCGCTTCCAGGTGGTAGCTGACCTAGACCAGGAGGATTAATCACTGCCGCAATACCTGCACAAGGAGTGCAAACAAACTTGCCCTTGAGCATTACCTTCTCCCAGCTGAACATCCTCACCCTGATGACCTGAAGGACGACCATCACTGTCAGCAAGGCTGTCAACGTTGTCAAAAACATGATGAGCACATGTATGTGAAGAAACGCCGGCGGCAGGTACACTAACTTCACCAAGCTCCAACACTGGCACAACATCAGGTTCACAAGGCAAATCTCCAACCCCCTCACATTCATCAACCAGAGTTTCACCAGGTACATGGTCATCACTGCGAACAGCACCATTTGCACTTTCACGAGGTGGGTTTTCATGCTGATGGTGGTTTAGTGTTGTTTTTTTAACATCCCCACTCCCCACGCACCTTTTCTGCGCAAGCCTTGGCTGGGGAGGTCTTATGCTCACAGTAGGCATGACATGTTTACGCTTCACTCACTCATCCATGACCGTCTCATCGTTCAATGCACAGGTTGCCGCATTGCCCTCCGTGCCATTACATTTGAACTCTCCCTCGGTCGCCGCTTCGTTGTAGCCAGGTACCACACTGCCAGAGTTGCTTTCCTGCGCACCTCCCCCCTCTGGCTCATTTTCTTCACATCCTCCCTGCGCAACGCAATTCCGACCGATTTCGTCAGCATCAGGTGGAGGGCAGTTCAATGGCAACGGTGCAGGTTCTTCTGGTTGCAGGTCCACTTCCTTGTCCAAACATCCCTCAGCAGCACCCACATCGGCTTGTCCCTCTGCCATGGAGACATCATCACGAATCATCTCCTCATCCACTTGGGTACCGACTGTTCTCTGTCGCTTTGGGCTCGGCGGCTGATTCATCGACTGTTGCATGGCCCAATCATCCCATGCTAGCGCCATAGCCGCAGATCTTTTCATCCTAAACTTCTCCAGATCCCCAGCCATTTTCGTCAGCTGCCGTTGAAGGCCAATGATCATTAGGGTTTAGTGTTTTTAGTGTTTCTAATGTTTAATGTTTTTAGGGTTTAAGGTTTTTAGGGTTTAGGATTTTTAGAGTTTAGGTGGTTTTATGGTTTAGGGTTTTTAGGTTTTGTGGTTTTTAGGGTTGAGTTTTTAGGGTTTAGGTGGTTCTATTGTTTTTAATGCGTTTTTATGGAACTTTTTCAGGTTTTTACGGTTTAGTGTTTTTAGGTTTTAATGTTTTTGAGGTTTAGGGTAATTTAGGGTTTAAGATTTTTAGAGTTTAGGGTTTTTTAGGGTTTAGGGTTTTGAGAGTTTAGTGCTTTTAGTGTTTTTTTAGGGTTTAAGGTTTTTACGGTTTAAGGTTGTTAGTGTTTAGGGTTTTCAAGGGTTTGGGTTTTAGGGTTTAGGTGGTTTTTAGGGTTTAGGGTTTTTGGGGTTTAGTGTTTTTAGGTTTTAATGGTTTTGGGGTTTAGTGCTTTTTAGGGTTTAAGATTTTTAGAGTTTAGGGTTTTTTAGGGTTTAGGGTTTTGAGGGTTGAGGGCTTTTAGGGTTTAATGTTGTTACGGTTTCAGGTTTTGAGTGTTAAGGGTTTGCAAGGGTTTGGGTTTTTAGGGTTTGGGTTTTTTGGGTTTAGGGTTTGTAGGGTTTAGGGTGTTTAGTGTTTAGGGCGTTTAATATTTTTTAATTGTTTTTTATTAAGTTTTTTAGCGGTTTTACGGTTTAGTGTTTTTAGTGTTTAGGGTTTTTAGGGTTCAGGTGGTTTTAGGGTTCAGGATTTTTAGTGTTTAGGGTTTTGGTGTTTTAGTGTTGAAGCCTTTTAGGGTTTAGGTGGTTTTTAGGGTTCAGGATTTTTAGGGTTTAGTGTTTTTAGTGCTTCTAGGGTTTAAGGTTTTTAGGGTTTAGGCGGTTTTTAGGGTTTAGGGTTTTTAGGGTTTAGTGTTTTTAAGGTTTAGCGTTTTTAGGGTTTAGGGTTTTCAGGGGTTTGGGTTTTCAGGGTTTAGGGTTTTTGGGGTTTAAGTTTTTGGGGTTTAGGGTTTGTAGGGTTTAGGGCTTTTTAGGGTTTAGGGTTTTTAGGGTTTAGCTGGTTTTATTGGTTTTAATAGTTTTCTTAAACAAGTTTTTAATGGTTTTACGGTTTAGTGTTTTTAGTGTTTAGAGTTATTAGGGTTCAGTTGGTTTTTAGGGTTCAGGATTTTTAGGGTTTAGGCTTTTTAGTGTTTTAGTGTTTTAGTGTTTAGGTTTTTTAGGGTCAGGTGGTCTTTAGGGTTGAGGGTTTTTAGGGTTTAGGGTTTTTAGGGTTGAGGGTTTTTAGGGTTTAGGGTTTTTAGGGTTTAGGCGGCTTTTAGGGTTTAGGGTTTTAGGGTTTAGGGTCTTTAGGGTTTAGGGTTTTAGGGCTTAGGGTGTTTAGGGTTCAGGGTTTTAAGGTTTAGGGCTTTTAAGGTTTAGGAAGTTCTATGGCTTTTAATGTGTTTTTGTCAGTTTTTTAGAGGTTTTAGGGTTTAGTGTTTTTAGGGTTTGGGGTTTTTTGAGCCTACGGTTTCTGGGGTTTAGGGTTTTCAGGGTTTAGGCGGTTTGTAAGGTTTAGGGCTTCTAGGGTGTTTAGGGCTTAAGGTTTTTAGGGTTTAGGTTGCTTTTAGGGTTTAGGGTTTTTGGGATTTCGGGTTTTTAGGGTTTAGGGTTTAGGGTTTTTAGGGTTTAGGGTTTAGGGTTTTTAGGGTTTAGCGTTCATAGACGCGCGCATCAGGGTTTTAGCGTTTTAGGGTTTAGGGTTTAGGCGGTTTTTAGGGATTAGGGCCTCTAATGGTTTTGGCTCTTCTCGGTAAGTTTGCAGGCCTCCAAGGTTCAAAAACCATAAAAAACTCATTTCGTCCAAAACTTAAAAAACTGCAAATCCATTGNNGCCTGAAATTCCAAAATCTGAAGCCTGGCTGGAAAGGAAAATCATTGGCCCTGCTAGTATATCGGGATTCCTCCGGGCAAACCTTGCTTTTTTCCCCGTAGAAGTAATATTAGTAGTAGTACTACTAGTAGTAGTAGTAGTAGTTGTAGTAGTAGGAGGTGTAGTAGAAGCTCATAATGAAAATAGTCATGATAACACTGGTGTTGTTTCGATCATTATTTTGATCCGCACTACCTCCACCTAGACCTAGCCAAACATGATGATGATATGATTGTTTTACGGTAAGCATGGATGGTGTTTAAAAAAGCGGGGGGGTTGGGGGGGCAGCCACCCCCATTTGCCAACAAAGTTGTTTAAAGCCCTATCCCGAAGAACTGGGGTATGAACGAGCTGACCAGATGGTCGAGGTCTGCCTTTTCCTGCAAATGTATGCAACGAGACCTGAAGCATCTTACCCGCATTACGTGAGCTGCTGTCCCAAGTGTCCTTCTTCGAGCGGGAGAGCTCGGCTTCACAAGTTTCTAACTTCTGGGCCACAACTTGGCCATGAGCCTCAACTTTTTGACAGTGCAATTTCAGTCACGGAAGCAGAGTGAAGATGGCACAGGTCCTGCATCTGGTGAACAGAGTTGTGACGGGCCTTCTCCGCAAGAAAATCATCGTGCAGGTTTTGAAGACTGAGGATTTCGACCTGAGACGACTACAACATGCAGTTGCTGCCCCGTCGTAATCAACTGCCTGCCACAGCCATGCTACCTGAAAGGTGGAGAAGGGGAATTGAGCAAGAATTCCCCCAAAGGGATCCTTTGAGGTCCCCTCCGCAGTTTGTCCCGAGTGGAGGGAAGCCATCTGTTTTCAGGGCCAGGATCGAAGGCTTTTCGGTTTAGGAGGCAACAGCTCCAGAAGCACAGTGAAACTCGAGTAGGGGCAATTGTTGAAGCCGCCTCATCTTTTCTTTGCCTCTGCGACAACAGGAAATTCCACGCGACATTTCAGCTACTGTCAATATATCCCATGGACATGGGTTCCTGCTTGGGAATATATAAGGGACTATATTAGAGACTCACCCTTATATGGTCCCTTGGTAAGCCTGATATTGACAGTAGTAGCTCCCATGCAAACATCACTGCCCCTCCGCCTTGCGCTCTGAGCCCTCAAGTTGCAGCTCTTGGAGTTCAGGGTTTGGAGGGGTTTCGGCAGGGGGAACGCGCCGCGCTCTGAAAGCTCCAGCCTGGACAAGCTTGGGCAAGGCTGAGACGGCTAGCCCCGAGAAATCCGGACCGCGGGGAGTGGGAAGGCTCGCGGCTTTAGGATTCAAGGTACACAAAGGTACCGGGTTTTCGGCTTTCGGCTGCTCATGATTTATGGATTTATGAAGAAAAGTGTAGGCAGCGCCGAGGACGGGACATGGAGCAAACGTTGCCAACGCAAACCCTGTGCATACCTGCACCTCGTGTGTACCTAGCAATAATGTCCCGCTATTGGGTTCCCATTGAGGTCTGCAAAACGTGCAGGCTGCTCGTTTCATGCGAACGTGATTCAACGTCGTCATCATGCATACAGTCAGGGAGAGTGTGGCCCTGCTAGAACGCTAGACGCTGTAAAGATCATCCTACCAAGGCAAGGAATCAAATGTGCGAAATCGTCTACCTTTGTGAGAAACATGCTGATTCTGAGGCTGCTGCATGCTGACTGCTGATGATACCTTCAGCCTTGACCTGCTTGCTCCAGGCTATGACATCTCTTTTGTCAGCAAGAGCTAGTCATTCCTAACCTTTTCGGCGAGCACCGACTCCAGCTGTTTATGTAGACCTGCGACGAGATATCAAAGCAAACCGAAATTTGCCTGTCCACTTCAAACTTGCCTGACATGTGCTCTTCCATCGCTGCCTTCAAAGGCAACTAATTGACAGGCCCAGTGGCTCGTTCACCGCAACCCTGTTGAGCCCAGGGCATGCTTGCTGATTCGCCTTTCCAGGTCTGCACGGACCGCTACCAGCGACATTTCCAAGCCTGATCTGGCTGAAGCTACGCAGACAGGTCTGAATCCAGCATAAGGTATGGCAAATGCGAAAACCAAACACCTACTTGTATGACTGCATGCCTTTGCACTGCGATGCTAAGCCGTACCATCCCTGCAGCATGGAAGTGTCCCTTCTCCATCAGCTTCTGAAAGCACTCCCTGTAAACATGGCCTGACGAAACCGACAACATGACCGCATGACACCAGCAAAACAAAGCTTCTGCTCAAACTCGAAGCAACTCAAGAATCACATCAATTCACAAACCTGCCAAGGACTTATTAAGCAACACACCGAAGCAAACCGTTTAACGAACGCCTGAGATCTTCGAAAAGGGATCATGACTGCAGATAGAAGCAAACCGCGCCTCTGACAGAATGGTGAAGCCTGCCGATGTGGCACAATGCTGCAGAGATTAATTGAGAAACCATAACTTGCAAAACTTGCAGAAATGAGGCACCGGCTGTGTGTTACTAGCCTGCAGGGCTTCGATTGAAGAACGGAGGAGAGCACGCTCCTCCAAAACAGCCTGTACGCAAACACCATGAGTCGCAGGTGACATGGCCGAAAGCCCACTTGCACCTTCAGCTCTTGTTGCAATGATGCCACCTCCGGGATTCTTCTGTCTAACGAACACTTGCTGCAGCAGAAAATGGACTACGCACCTCGCCGGTGGCCCCCTCATGAGCCTTGCGCAGTGCTGACACAATCCTCGCAGATAAACTTTGTATCGCTTGGCTGCAGAACCTGCGACAAACGCGTGTTTTCCGCACTTGAAGACCTCATGTTCAAGACTCAGCCCTTGCAAGCACAAGCTCAAACGTTCAAGTAAGATTGTATAGGTGGCTGGCAGGCCGGTCTCATGAAGAAGGTTGTTTTCCTGGCTTGCAGATGCCAAACGTGCCAAGCATCTGTCTCACGCTGGGCCATCAATGACGCTTATCCTTCTGCAATGCGCGGATGTGCTCTGAAATGACGCCATTTTCAGCTGTCAGCCTGGCTTGCTCGTGCTGGTTCTCTGACAGTTGAGATAATCAACCGCGCAACCTCAACTCTCAGGGGATCACACATCCCGCTCTTCTTGCAGTTGTAAGACTTTGTCCTCAAGCTGACTGACCTCAACGAGTAAAAAGTAGATCCTAGATCCAGCAACAAGACAGGCCAAGTGACTCAAGAAGCTGAAATGGAATGTGCTGCAATTGAAAAATTAGACCAGCCACATCAGCAGCCTCACATTTTTTGCCATTGCCTTGAAGCCCGTTGTGCATTTAGCCGATGTACAAGGGAAATCCTATAGCAATTCGGAATTGGTTCAGGATATCAGGTTCAGGTCATCAGCAGACTGATAGGAATGAACCTGGCTACCCATCAGTCCTAAAACATGGAGACGGCGCCTGTAAGAGGCCGTGTGGTTGAACAATTTTTTGCAGCGGGGATGGGGGGGGGATATAAAACAATAATCTCGTTCGTGTTCCAAGAGCACACGGTAACCATTGCATCCATGCCCAAACCATAATCTCCTTCGTGGTCCAAGAGCATACGGTTTCCTTTACATCCATGCCCAAACCATAATCTCCTTCGTCGTCCAAGAGCATACGGTTTCCTTTACATCCATGCCCAAACCACAATCTCCTTCGTGCTCCAAGAGCATACGGTTTCCTTTACATCCATGCCCCAACCATAATCTCCTTCATGCTCCAAGAGCATACGGTTCCCTTTGCATCCATGCCCAAACCATAATCTCCTTCGTCGTCCAAGAGCATACGGTTTCCTTTACATCCAAGCCCAAACCACAATCTCCTTCATGCTCCAAGACCATACGGTTCCCTTTGCATCCATGCCCAAACCATAATCTCCTTCGTGCTCCGCTCCAAGAGCATAGGGTTACTATTACATCCATGCCCAAACCATTATCTCGTTCGTGCTCCAAGAGCATACGGGCAAACGCCCAGGAAACCTGACACTTCTGCTAGCCGTCCCTTAAACAGAACAAGAAAAAGCCTCTTGCAAAACCCCAGACCACGCGCCTGAGAAAGACCTCAAAATCGCACGGCCGCTGTAGCAAAACGCAGATTTT
>CAJNIZ010012803.1:0-12386 GCA_905231905.1 Symbiodinium pilosum
TGCAGCTGTCAGAAATGCAACGCTTGCCACACTTTCCCACTACTTTCTCCCACAAAAGCACAGCGTCAAATAAGTGCCGAGCGCGTACTACTACTACTACTACTACTACTACTACTACTACTGTTATTACTATTGCTATTACTATTACTACTAGTATTACTATTACTATTACGAATACTATTACAATTGCTATTACGATTGCGAGTACGCTTCTACGATTACGATTACAACTACGATTACGATTACTGTTCCTATTACTCTTACTATTGCTTCACATTTGCCTTTACTATTACGGCGCGTGTTACAGTTTGAGGCCCCACTTCAGGGTCTAGAGTTTAGGGCTTAGGGTTTATGGTCTAGGGTTTAGGGTGTAGAGTTTAGCGTTTAGGGATGTTTAGGGTCTAGAGTTTAGGGTTTAGAGTTTGGGTCCGAACATTAGGTACACCTCCTACGTTGCAATGTGGAGAGTCTGATCAAAGCCCGGCACCTACCTACAAGGCAATTCATCGTGTATAGTCCCCCTTAAGTAGACAGAATATGGGGTATGAGGGGATCTTATCATAACATACCCAAAGCCATATTCTATCTACTTAAGGGGGACTATAGCTCCTTTGTGAGACTACGGACCTTGAGACATGTTGCCATGCTCCAGTAATGCAACACACACACCTGGTGTTCTTTCTTATTCAAGGAGGGGCTGAGTGATCCCCGTAACATCCCTACACCTTGAACCCTAAACCCTAAACCCTGCAATGCTAATCCCCGTAACCCCTTGCCCTATGCCCTGCTATGTGACAGGTTGGTGCTGTACTATACTGCTACCATGTTGTCAAGGGAAAGGGAACCCAAATTTCAAGAGAGCTTTAAAAAGTAAATCGCAGGAGGTTGTTGGGAACTCGTGCATTCCTTCGCTGTGAGTCTGGGGTTAGTGGGTTTCTGGGCACAACGGCGATTGAGTGGATTCTAGTGTAATCGTCTAGTTGCACAGGACTATGGGGAACTCGGAACCCTAGTAAAGATTATCAATTTTGCCGTTCCTACGAATAATAATAAGCAAGAAGTTAAAAAAGAAAAGGTACACCTAAAAGGAACATATTCAGTGCATGACTGGCCAGAGCTTGCGTCCAATAAGATTCTTCACAGCCGCTGTCGGATAGCGTGTTTGACACCTGTGCCTGCAATCAGCCGGACACTGCAGACATGATGTGGGGCTTCTTGTTTTAGAACAGTCATAATAGTACGTAGCAGGAACAGTGAAAGCGAGACTAAAGGCAACGGTGCCAAGGGCTTGAAATTTACGGGATCTGGGTTGACGCGCTGCTTGCAGGGATAGGGGTCACGTTGTTTACTGCCAAAACAATTCTGGACTGCTGTGAACAAATTCATTCAATACAACCCTGCTGTTTACTTACTATCTATTCCTATTGTTGGAACTAAGCCTAAAATCCTTCACAGCAACCCGGACTAAACCCCATTTGTCAGCAACGTTTGCCTAAGACAGCCTGGCCTAAACGGTAGACCCTGAACTTTGCTCTTACCGATTTGAGCTAAAATCAAAACTCCTGGTATCCCCCATTAATAACCCCTTTGATAGTCCCCTATATAGCCCCCTTGAAGGAATGTAGACTCATTTTGGGCAAGGTCATCAACATTGATTGATAGCTGGCCTCCCTGCAACTTTTCCAGTTTTCCAGAGTTTCCCGTACACCGCAATGGAGGAAATCGGGCATGTTGTCCATCACGCGAATCCATAAGCTCTTAACCCTCCAAGCCCTAAACCTTACACCCTCAACCCTAAAACCTAGACCCTAAACCCAAAAACCCTAATTCCTTGAAGTTAAACCACCAAACCGTGAACCCTGATACTCAAACAAGACACAACCCCGAGTCCGAAGGGTAAGCCGCCCCCCAAAGCGAGATACCTAGGGTTATATAGGGGCTACTTAGAGGCTATATAGCGGTTATATAGGGATTTTCTGGATTATGTAGGGGTAATGTAGGTACCTAGCAAGGTACTCGAGTAGCTTTTGTGTTTTTTCCTGGCGAGTGCTCAAGCGGGTGAAAAAGAAAATGGAAACTACTCTGTCATTTAGCTTTTCACGGGATGTGGGGCAGTGAATATAGGTACCACGATAGGTAACCCTAACCTTTAACCCCAAACCTAAACCCTAAACCCTGTAGTCTAAACCTCTGTAAATTGGAGATGATTTTGGGGATCCACTCCTCCTTCAGCACCAGGAAGACTAGTAAGGAACACAGCGGCCCTTTCAAAAGGGCCCCCAGTCTGCGGGACGGCAAGTTTTGACCAGTGGAGTATGTGGAGTTTAGGGTCTGGGGCTGGGGGTTCACACTTACTCTATATTGGGTACCAGAGTACCCTAAATGAAATACTTCTCAAGTCAGAGCTACAGTTCTCGCCACTGACCATCATGTCCACGCGCTTGCCAAGACCCCCTAGACAGAGCCTACACATGCGAACAGCGCGCAGCCCTAAATCTGAAACCTGAAGCCCAAAAACAAATCAAACACAAGATTTCTCAAAAATGGGGGATATCACCCAGGGACCTGAGGAACATGTGGGAATTCTAGTGGGTTCTGGGATCCCTGCTAAGGATTGGGCAAGGCAAACTTCCGCATGATTGGCAAGACTAACTAGAGACCTGTTGTCCCAACAGCATTTGGAAGATAAAGATATTAATCACGAAGAGCCATCATGACGCAAACTGCATCTCATGGCATACTCCTCGATATCCACTTCAGACTGTGCAAAAACCGTGCAAGACGATCATCACATTATTTGCACTCTACATAATCCTCTTCTTTCTCTTCCATTAATGTTTGCGTCGACTTACTGTACACGCATAGCATGCAGTCCTCAAGTACTATTTACTGTTAGCCGTACCTAGTGCTTTAAAGCGTATGAAATTTAGTAAGAGCCATATAGAACCATGGAGCACCCTCACGACAACCTCCCGACAACTTCACGACAACTTCACGACAGCCACACAACAACCTCTTCACATCATCCCAACAACCGAACCATCAACTTAACTCACACCATCCTATCACTCGAACCCCATGCCATCCTATGAACCAAACCCCTTCAAAAGCTCATCGTATCACCCCAACAACCGAACCATCAACCAAACCTCACGCCATCCTATCACCCAAACCTCATGCCATCATTTTGGACAACCACCTCCACTAAAAGAACTCTTTGCCATGCTGTCGGGACAAATATCCAGATGGTGACCTTTGTTGTTGAATCCACAAACAAGGGTCTTGGATCCAGGCCAATCACATCGCGCAAGCTTAGCCCCAAACCCTAAACCTGAACCTTAGACCAGTTTGAGGGTTTCAGGGGTGCAGGGGTTTACTTCGTAGAATTCAGTGTTTATGGTTTACGCATTTGGTGAGGCCACAGATGAGGATTGTATTGCTATGGGCGCACAAAGATGAACCCTATTTTGGGTAGATGTCCATGGAATTCTCTCAACTTTTGTAATCAAGTTCCTGGCGCAAGCTCTGGCAATCCTACTCCCTGAACCTGAATCAAAACAACAAAACCTCAAGAACCCTGAGCCACTAAACCCCCAAGTTAGTGTTTGGGGCGTAGGGTTTTAAGTTTAGGGTTTCGGGGGTGTAGAGTTTAGGGTTTAGAGTTTAGGTTTTAGGGTTTCTCAAACCCGAAAACACAAACCCTCTAGACCCTAAACCCTTTGGACCGTAGACACTAAACCGCGTGGACCTCAAACCACCTGGACCCTGAAACTCACAAGGCCTCCTTTAGAAGAACACAGCAGGAATGGCCGGAGTCGAGGCTCTAGCTGCAACGGTGGGCATGGCCGGCACCTCCGATGTTGGAAGGTTTCAGGCTTCGGGTTCAGGGCAAAAGGGGTTTTAGGTGTTTTTTGTAGGTTGGGGGTTTTAGGGGGTTTCGGTGGCTTTGGGTAGGGGATTTGAGGGCTTTCGGGGGTTTAGGGTTCAGGGGGCTTACGGCTTAGGGTGTAGGGTTTGGGTGTTTAGGGGTTCCTTCTCGGACCTTGCGGTCAAACGAACTCTGTGCTGGGACTTAGGAGGTAGGATTTAGCAGGGCTGTGCGTTAACGAGGGTTAGGGTTCGGGGGTTTTGGGGGGGGCTTTCCTCGAAACCCAAAACCCTCGGCCGACCAAGTGTCCTCGGGTTGTCCGGGATGAAATTCGGGGTCACGTGTTGGGAGAATTTTCAGTTTCCAGGTTTAGAACCTTAGGTGCTCAGGGTTCTGGGTTTAGGGTTCATAGGATTTGAAGGTTTGAGGTCTGGAGGCGTTCAGGGGATAGATTGTTTAGGGCTTGGGCGTTTCCAAGGCTCCTTTCTTATCCAAGAGAAGGCACATGAAATTTCTCTGGAAGAGTAATTTCTTCGATGTAGCTGGCAGCGACTGTAGGATGTGGCGGCATCAAAGGAACAAGAGGTGTACCCGACCTCAAGACACCTTACCTTGTCGCGCAGCGGTAACAGTTTAACATTGGGGTCAATGATTTGGGATTCCAGGTTTACCCTAAACCCTAAACCCTAAACCCTAAGCCCTAAACCCTAAACCCTAAACCGTAGGGTCCTGGTGACTTAAGGGTTGCACAGTGGGGAAAAAAGAGTGAGGAAATCAGAGAGGCACATGGGTGGTTGTCAAAATTATGGTCCCTTTTGGGGTTTAGGGTTTAGGGTTTAGGGAACCCTGAATATTAGGTGCCGTATTATATTAGGGATCCAAACAGGGACCATAATTTTTGACAACCACCCACATGGGACCGAGAGCAAACGGTTTAAGTCACTGGACCAATTACACTTGTAGGGCTGCTCTAGGGCCCATGCTTGTTGCCAAAGGCCACTCCTGCAGTTACCATGGGCAAGACAGGGATAAGCATGAGAAAACACTTGCGGACTGAAGCCCTCGCTAGGCGTTGAATCTACCCGGCGCACTAGTGATAATAGCAGTAATTGGGAGAATAGGAATCTAGGAATATTAGTAGCGATCGCAGTGTTTAAAGCATGTTTGCCATTTCCAGGGCCTAGCCTTGCCTTTGTAGTCCTCCTTGAGTACTTACATGGAACCCCATAAATGCAACTTCCATGATGCAGGCACATGTATTCCTTATATACCTCGTATTCTATCCGCTGAAGGAGGACAATGTCTCTGAGGTGTACAAACAAGTGAAATAGGGTAGTGACCTTCTTATGGCGCTTACATATTTGTCTGGGGTTTCTCATCTCAGTACACCTTTATTCAGGCCCATCGTTTTGGGGCAAGATGCTTGCAAGTGACGTTCCCCTTCCCATCCAGGAGTGTTCACTAAACATGTTTGAGACGGGTCTGTGTAGGGCTTGTGGGGACCGCCTAAACTCTAAACCCTACACTCGGGTGCTTGGTGGTAAGAGACATGGATTGGTTTAAATCCTCAGCCCTTGGAATAGCAATGGCCTAGGTCACTGGTTAAACACTAAACCCTAAATCCTAAACCTGTTGGCTGAGTACACTACCTAGAGCCAGCCCCCGGCACTAAACCATCAACCACCCCAAGAAACAACCCCGTACGAAGGATACTAAAAATCCTGCATAACCCTAAGTACCTTATAACTTGGGAATTATGGTACTATAGTACATTAAGGTCATGCAGGATTTTTAGTATCAACCGTATCACCGCTAAAATATCCTCACCTGATTTAGGGTTTGAGGCATAGGGTTCCAGGACCCCGGCTGCAGCGACGGCGGGCACTGCATCTGCCTCAGTGGTTGGTGCCTCATCCTCGTTGTCTGGACCTGCGCGATCCAACGGGTGTGTAGGGATCCTAGGGATATGTGGGCATTACATGGAGAGTATATAGGAGTATAAGGAGTATGTAGGGAGATATGGGGATCATATGGGGAGTATGCAAGGATTATAGAGGGAGTATATACGATCCGGAGGGCAGCTGCCACTGCCGGTTCTCATTATAGTATTATACCCAAAGCCATATTCTATCTACTTAAGGGGGATAAACCCTAAACCCTAAACCCTATATTCTATCTACTTAAGGGTGACTATAAACCCTAAATCCTAAACCCTATATTCTATCTACTCAAGGGGGACTATAAACCCTAAACCCTAAACCCTATATTCTATCTACTTAAGGGGGACTATAAACCCTACCTTTCAGACTAGAAGCCGCACGCAACAAGAACCCCTACACCCAGACCCATATTGGGGTAATATTGGGATAATATAGGGTTATATAGGGATAATGGAAAAGAAAATGGAAACAAGTATAGTATACTAGGGTTTTCTAGGGTGTATATATACATATATATATAGAGGGTTATAGCCCATACTTGGAGCATCAGGGGGATTTAGTAACTAGGTTAATAGTGGGGATAAGTAGGCCTACTATATGGTTATGGGGGTTATTAACCTACTTACTAAGTCGCCCTGACCCTCCAAGTAGACCTTCGTTTCAAGGACCGTGATTGCTTGGCACATCTGTTGAAGTGTAGCTGGTTCCGTTTTGTGAAACTTTGGAAATCACGACTTTACACTGGTTGTTCGGCTGACTACAACAACAGTGTGCCAACACATTTACAATGATGATCAAGCTGAGGCAATCCCCATATACCGCATATCTATCTACTGAAGGGTCTTAGTCTTGCGCTGGGGGGTCTACTGTCTCGGCTCTTCGTAAGTCTACTAGTAAGAATAAAAGCAATGATAAGAGGAATAATAAGAAGCACAACAGTAGCAGTGATAGTAGATAAATTACTGCAAGAACAAGAACAGCAACAAGAATAAGCGTGCTGCTTAGTAATAAGTTTCCTTACTGGATCTTTGTAGGGAATACGAGAGTACATTATGTAGGGATTGGATTTCCTAAGCCCTAAACCCTAAGCCCCCTACTGAGAACCAGCAAGATTCTGGGCTTGGGGGTTGGTACACCAAGACAGTCATCCGCCCTAGGGTAGACACTTCACGAACGGACACCGCACCTGAACCTCATCACATGGTTTAAGCTTAAGGGTTTAGGAGTAAGGGTGTAAAGTATGGGGGTTAAGTTTTAGGGTTTAGGGAGTATGGTGCCCACCCACGAATAGTGACCACAAGGGATAATGGTGATGATATTCGGTTCTCAGTTTACTCCGGGTCGGCTATCTTCCTCTTGTACCACCGTTATGGCGTGGGGGCCTCCCCTGGGGTAATATAGAAGCCCAAATAATCGCCCATATATGGTCCTGGATGGTATAGTGAGGGGTACCTCGAATGGGCCTCAACATGATGTTGGCACAGTGTTTTGCAGAACAATCCCTATCAACTCCCAATATAAACCCAGCTTCTATTTCATTGTCCATCTTCTTTTGCATGTGATTCTTCGTAGTTTATGGGATAGAAAGCCTAAACACTAAACCCTTGGGTTGACCTCGAATGACATGAGTAATTATCCTAAACCCTAAACCCTAAAGCATAAACCATTGACCTCAAATGACATGAGTAATTATTTGGGCCACTGAAGTGTACAAACCTTGCAAGCTCAGGAAGCTGCACTGCTTAAGGCCAAAGAACTGCTATAGCTAGAGCGGGGGGGAAAGGCTTCGGGCTCCCAAAACCTAGGTAAGTATCTGAGGGGGTTATATAGGGGATTATATAGGGATAGTGGAAAAGAAAACGGAAACTACACTATTCAGGGTTTAGGGTTTAGGGTCTAAACCCCTTTAAGGGCGTTGTATGGGGGATGATACAGGGAGTATTATGGGGATTCATCAGGGGGGATACTAGGAGTTTAAACTATATCTCATATTACAAAACACTAGTCTGTAATGCCCCTAGACCTGCAATCAACTCTTTATTGCATTATACCACAATCGAAAGAAAACTCCTACGGAGACTACAGTAGCGGCATCTATCAAAGTGACTGCGGGGAGTATAGGGTTTAGGGTTTAGGGTATAACTTGCGTGTTTCTTACCTAGCCCTAGACTAACATGGAACCCTTTTAAAAGGTTGTTTTTGGACTGTATGACCGGCATACTGTGGATCAGAGAAATCTTGCACGACCCCAAAAGCCGCAAGAACGGTCAGTACATTACTTACGGGATACTACGTGGTGCGAGTTTTCTCCAGCCAACTGAGGGATAGATTGCAGAGTCAAGGCTTAAGAGATTGGAGTATATATTGTATACTCTCGCCAAACTTACATGGAACCAATGTCCGGAAATCAGGATTCCGCATGCTGGGCGGGCTCCGCTTAATAGAGATTAGACGCGTCAGGATTCAAGGTTCAGAGCTTAGGGTAGAACAGGAAGATCCGATCCTTTTGTCGAAATACACATATCCATCCTTGTTCTAGGGATTCTAGCCCTCGGGCCCCTTGTGGCATTCCATGTTCATTTGACCGCAAAACGCTTGAGAGTCCAACTCTACCTTGACACCCTGAGGCCGCTCTGAGTCTTTCAGGGTTCAGGGTAGGGTCCGGGTCACTTGGGAAACATTCAAAGTACACTGCCTTCAACCCCGTGAAGACCTTGACATGAGTACTATACCCCAAAAGAAGGATATAATCTTACTCTATATTGCGTACCATAGCATCCCCAAATTAAATACTACTGTACTACTGACATGTTGCCCCTTCAGATCCAAAACCAATTCCCCGCCTGGCTTCATGTCAGCAGCCTCCTGAAAGTATCAGGTCCAAGGTTTAGGGTTTAGAGTTTAGGGTTCAGGGTTTCGGGGCTCAGGGCAAGCAACCCTAAACCCTAAACCCTAAACCCTGTAGGGTTCCATGAGTTGGGTTGAGTTGAGAGTGTTGGGACTGAACAGCAGGCTTTCGGCTTCTTTCGGGGGGTATGTTGGGCATCAGTCGGAATGACGCACAGGGAACATCCATTGGTTCACGCCTCTTTGGCTAAACTGTCACAGCTGTCACATCTAGGGTATGAGAAAAGACCACACGCTAAGCCGTAGTAAACTGGCATGACAACGGCAACTGCTACTGCAACTGCTGCTGCATCTGTGGCCACCCGCGACAGCAACTGCTGCTGCGACTATGACGACAACGACTTAATCGTAGCTGCTGCCAGCTACTCGCTACAACTTCCTGCTTCTCCATCTGCTACGCCTACTGCTGCTACGAAGGTGGCTCCTACTACTGTCACGAATTGATGTTGGAAGCCCGGTGACCGCAACCCCTGAAACCTCGGAGCATTGATTGGCACCATTTCCTGCTCTTCTCGTGGTCGCAGGCAACCGCGCCTCGTTGCATGCGCAGACGCGTTGTCTTGCCGGGTCTGCATTGACAGTGTCACAGTTGGCAGACCCGGCCAGATAAGTCTGTGACCTGGGTTGCAACGCAACTGAACCTCGAAACAAAAAATGCAAGAGCCCCTGCAAACGTAGCAACTAGAGCCGGCACCAGCCCCCTTGACCAGGATGATAGGCACAGCCGCTGTCATCGTCCTTGTACTCACCCCAGTTCCTTGGAGACTGTTCCTCTGGGCACTCTAGAGTGTGGGGCATTGACGCGGCTTTGGCATGTATGCTGCCTTACCTGCTTCAACCTGCTCCAACCGTGCCAGTCAGAATGCAAGCAGCTCTTGCTTAAGGAGTGTCATCTGGCTTCACGAAGCAAGGCAGGCTTTCAACTTCGTCCTTTGCCATTTGAAACAGTACTTGAAGACGAAGGGCAGCATGCAAACCTAGCCACAACTTTTTTGAGGATGCAAAGCCCCTGACTCAGGGCCACCATAGAAGCCTAGGCTCACAGTCGTCTTTCCCAAGGATCTGATGATGCTCTTGCACTCTTCGACTGAAGAAGCCGCTTTTGCCAGCATAGCTCCATTGCAGCCGCCTCTACTGGGCTGTGGTTAAGCAACTTAGATGAAGTTCCGCATAGTTAGGAGAGCGAATCTTCCTGCTCTAGTACAGCAAGTTACTTAACAACAACCCAGCTTCATTGCAGCCACCTCTATTCTCGCAAGCATGCGCGCAGCTTTCGCCACCATTGGCCAGAAAATACGGTGCCTCCTCGCAAGCAACATTGCCAGGAGCAAGACAGCAACACTGACGGGGTTGCTGTTAAGGAAGCTGAGAAAAGATACCATGATACGGATATGTAACACAATAGGAGGGATCCTTTTACTGGCAAGTTAGCTTAAGTTCCTTCACAGCAACCCAGTGATGTGAGCGACATCGCCTGAATTCGAAATCACTGCCTGAAGCAATACCTTCATTGCTGGAAGTCTGTGAACCAGCAGAAGAAACCAGAAAGTCCAGGTCACGCATATGGCATTTCCGCAAAGTGGGGATTGCCTTAGTTACCTCAAACAACACACTACTTGGCACGGGTCACCGAAAACTGGACCCTGATTTTTGGAAAGCCCAGTAGCAAGGCTCGCCTAAGTTTCGTCAGGAAACATGACCAACAGGTTTCCAATGGATTGTAGGGATATTACCCTAACAGTGGAGAATCACATGAAAGTAACATGGAAATTAGGGTTTAGGGCTTAAGGTTATTACCATGATACTGGAAAATCAAATGGAAAATCAAATGGAAAATGAAATGGACATGGGAAATACATAGGGTAGTACGGGGATGATCGTGCAATCACAGGGAAATCAATGCCTAACGCCAATGTGGTGCTTGCGACGTGAAAGTCTACACCTAAAATTTTGTAAAACGTGCAGATCATCATTTCGGCAGGCATGGGCCTCTTTTCCTGCTATGGAAATTAAGGTGCCTCTTCAGGATTCGGGAACTGAGGTTTGAGGCCGCAATTACAGAAAGAATCTCTGGAGACCGTACAGCCTCCGCTGGTCTAGCGCTTTACCTTCAGCGAGGCTTCTTTGAGATTAGGATCTGTTGGGATAAAAGGTAGTTTAGGGAGAAAAAAAAAAGGGTGGAAACCCCAATATGGACCCAAAACACGACAATCCTTGCTGTAGGGCCCCCGAAAAGGGACAGCTAATATTCGCAAACCACCACACCTCCTGCTGCAGCTTTGAATTCCCCCGCTTGCTACTAGTGCTCCTGGTGCTCATGGGGGAATGAGGGCATGCATCCCTATGTATAGTCCAGTGATAGTCCCTCTAACCCTGTCCTCCCTTCCTTACGCAGCACCAGGGAGTAGTTTAGACGTCGTCATGATGAGGAGCGCCTTATTCTCTGGGCGGCCTTCTCAATATAGTGTGCGGCCGACACGTTGTTAGCATTATCTATCCCTTAATCCTAAACCCAAACCCTACACCTTAGGGTGTGAAGCCTATTTCTAGTAGGTTGGGGTGGCACGGAATCAGTTCAACCCTCCTCGATCGTGTGCTGGCCCATGGGAACTGGCGAGCCTGCTCACGAGCCATTTAAGGGGTTCCAAAGTACAGAGATAGAGGGAATACATAGGAGTTATATACAAAGGTATATAGGGATATGTATGGTTTAAAAGATTAGGGTTTAGGCTTTTCCAAATTTAGGGGTACCTTTTTGGAGTTCCCAATAGTCAGGGTAGTTATACGTAATGTTTTTGGATCCATATTAAGGCCCCTCTGTTCATGGAAACTACAGTTTGCAAGCTTTATACTAGGGGTGTGGGGTGTAGGAGAGCAATGTCTGCGGAAAAGTATTCTAGAGTGACCAGTGCTATATAAGTCACATAAGTCATAAACACCCCAAACCGACCTGAAACGTCACAACGAAGTCAAGGCCATGTTGATGTAAGAAACCATGCAGCATTTGGGATACCAAGACAGGGATTGGAAGCCTGCCCAGCATCTAAAAGCCAAGCGTCCTTATGCCAGAGTCTATCCTGAAAACCTAATCTCCAAATGAGCTATAGTCTAAACTCCTAGTATCCCCCTTAAAAACCCCATAATACTGCCCTATATAATCCCCTATATAACCCGCCTTTAAGGAGTTTAGACTATAGCTCAAATAATAATCAGCCACTTCGGGTGTTTTGTACTATTGCCGAAGGTAGACCAGGGATGGATTTCTGGTTTTGTCTTCGGCCCCTTTTCCACATGCCGAATCATAAATCCTGCCCCCTGCAACCCCAGACCCTCAACGCTGCGCCCTACACTCCCAACCCTCGAATTCCCTAAACCCTAAACCCTGAACCCTAAACCCTGAACCTTGAACCCTAAACCCTAATCCCTAATCCCTAAACCCTGAACCCTAAACCCTAAACACTAGACCATAGACCCTAATCCCTAAACCGCAGATCAGCTTCGGCCTGTAAAGTCCATGGGCACGGACGACTCGGCCTTCCCCAAGATCCTGGTGCTCTTTAGGGCTTAGGGCTCTAGGGTTTAGGGCTATTTAGGGTTTAGGGTTTAGGGTTTGTAGTCCCCCTTAAGTAGATAGAATATGGAGTATGTGGGGATCTTATTCTAATATGCCC
>CAJNIZ010012803.1:13306-24725 GCA_905231905.1 Symbiodinium pilosum
GTGGTGGTGGCGGCGGTGGTGGTGCAGCATCATCATACCGATGGCATGCCTCCAACAGTGGATACAAATAACACAAACATAGCCATCAAAAGAGTAAATGTGATAACGCCAGCAAAGCCACCAGAACCAGAATATGCTTGACAGGAATGAGAAAGACGGCAACAACACTCACGGCAAATATCAAAAAGGTGAGTAAGCCCTGCAGCCCATGCCCTCCCCCAAACAGACATGCAACCCAATGCAAGCACCTCCTTACTAGTTTTTAGTATGGAATAAGGGCATATACCCGGTATATAATCCCTATATAATTCCTTCTTCCCTACTGAGCCCCAGTAAGCCTTCCTAAGGGTGAGTAAAAAAATTGCGGGACTTGTTCATGGCGGTTTGGGTGCGTTTCAAATCTAGACCTGAGGCTCGAGCACCGGCTTGGAAGGGTCGTGATACTTGAAGTCATGGGATCCTTCCGGCTGTTCTAACCTCAAACCCTGACCCTCAAACCCAATGTACTCCTACATAGCCCCTATAGAAACCTTATATAACCCATATAAGCACCTTCAAAGGGAAAACCCCCATTTCAACAAGCTAGGTCTGGTGTCCAAGGTCTAGGGCTTTCCCCAAGCCCGCCAAACAGTGGCACTATCTAGGGTTTTAGGGTTTAGGGATTAGGGTTTGGGGTTTAAGGGTTTAGGGGATTAGGGTTTGGGTCTTAGGGTTTAGGGTTTGGGGTTGAGGGTTTAGGGTTACAATCTAAGGTTGAGGTTCAACTCTCAGGGTTGAGATTGTTGGGTACAAACTTGTGCTTTGGGCTTTCCGGGCTACAGCCCAAGAAGCTGACGCGGTTCATGGATTGAAGCAATAGGTCATAGGGCCTATAATAGGGGAGTATACAGTGACTACTATAGGGGGCCTTCCCCCATTCCCTCCCTGAACCCCAAACCCTGAACCTCCACAGTAAATAGTTCATATTAATTTAGGGCGAGTAAAGTTTGTTCTTGAGCTGACCACTATTGAGCGCCCTATTTGTGCAAGCCACGATATAAATTGCAGATGCAAACAAGGAAGTCTACCACAACCCCCCAGGAAGGCCACAGCGCAAACCGCGCCGCGCTGTGCAAAACCCATAAACCCTAGCCCTAAGCCCAAAACCCTGAACATTACTGAACCCCTCAAAGCTTGTTGGTCGATGCTATACTTTACGGCACCTTTGCTATCTATGCATTCAAGTTGTTGCTGCGAATAAGGATCCCAAATTCAGCTACCATGATAGTGATATATGGTATATAACAGGGGTGTGTATACTGATTATTTAATTTGAGCTCACTAGCAGCAAAAGAACGGCCCAAGGCTTTAAAGAGTTGGGAACTGCAACCTTAGAGTTCGCAAGCCATATCATTTGGTTCAGAAGCTTTAGAGTTTGGGGCTTAGGGTTTAGGATTTGGGGCTTAGGGCTTGGGGCTTAGGGTTTCGGGCTTAGGGAGTAAGGTTTAGGGTTTAGGGTTTTGGGATTTAAGGCTTAGGGTTTTAGGATTTAGGGTACGTTGCAGCACGGCTGTTGACACTTTGGAAAGCTAAAGAGCGACAAGGACACGGTGTTGTTTTGCCAACTGAACTATAGTCTAATCTAAACGGTGTTGTTTTGCCAAATGAACTATAGTCTAAACACCTGGTACACCTGGTACCCCCCTTAATAACCCCTACAATATAGGGTTTAGGGGTTACGGTCTAAACTCCTAGTATCCGCCTTAATAACCCCTACAGTACTCCCCGATATATTCCCTTACATAACCCCCTTTAAGGAGTTTAGACTATGGCTCACATGAAGTCCAGCCCGGCTACCGCACCACAAGCAAGAATAGTTGAGACCATGCTCTGAGTACCGCCGCTTCCAAGGATTGACGCTCCCTGTCCACAAAATCTGGTATGCTTGAGGTTTCCAGGCAGGGCCCTGAACCCCAAACCCTATGCCAAAAATGACCTCATGACCCCGGCCAAACGTAGGCAGGTTGCAAATACTTAAAGCTTTCTGCATTAAGTATGTATACTACAACAGATCACAAGTGCTATTTTTGCTGGTAAGTACTTGGTCGAATTTGAATGATTTTCTAGTTCCTGCATACCCGAACCCTCAACCCTATACCCCCAAGCTTGAACCCCAAAACCTTCATGCCCAAACCCCAAAGCCTAAAACTATGGGGCGCAAGGAACATAATCCCCACGAAGCCCTGTACCCCAACTGGTGGGGCTGAGGATTTCCTGAGGCATACATATGTATATGTATACACATATGAGGGGGTGTGGGGGCTTTGCATGCGGATACGTAAGGATTATACAGGGTTACGTAGGGGTTACAAACGGCATTCTTTCGGGGATCTTGGCCCATACCCCTAGCAGCCACACATGCCTTGGATTCTTGAAGTCTGAGGTGAGGTGTTGCCTGTGGTGACTAAGCCACGCCAGACTGAAGGAAGCCTGCGCCTGAAAACCTCATAGCCCCAAGCTCCCCATACGAACCTATGTAACCCACCCCCTTACCCACCCATCCACCCACCCTAACCCTGGAAACAGCAGTCCGTGCATTAGCCAGTGCGGATGCCAATGGTGATGCCAGCCGTGATGGCCATGGTGATGCTCGTCCATGTCCGCGCCACGGAGGTCTGCCACGGCAATGAGGTGTGGGGTCCAGAGTTTAAGGGAGCCAGCCTGGGAAAACGATGAAAAGCAACAGCACTAAGAATTGAATCTGCCCTGAAACACTCCCAAATGCTGCTTTTAGCTGTTGAATGGGGGAGGGTGTGTTACAAGCACACATATATCTGATTTAGGACACCCTAGAGACCGGCAGTATGCAAGTCATGATGAGAGCAGCAGTAGGCATACGAACAGCAAGGATGCAAGTAGGAGTGGCGGCAGCTGTAGCAACACAAATCCTGGCGGTGGGGTGGGCAGTTCAAATCTTACTTCAGCCCTAAAATCAAGCACCTCGGGGACTTCCCCAGACAAAACGGCACGCCCCATAACTTCGGCGTTTCATCTCACTTGAGGAAGGTGTCCCAGAAGGAGACAGGTATTGAATATCAGGGGAAAGCATCATTCTGTTGATGGAGGAAATCTTGCACCACCTTAAGTCCCTAAAGTCCTAGGAATTACAGTAGTTTAGGGCCCCTAGGTGGTGCAAGATTTCATCCATCAACAGTTGGGTTTCTGAAAATGGCAATGCCGCCTGGGACCCTCTGGGACGGATACTGTGTAACCATACAGGGCTTAGGGTTTAGGACCCTAAGATTTGGAGTGTGCTGTTGATGGCAAAAACCCTCTATGATCAAGTATACTGTAAGACCATGATTCCACAGGTATAAGGTATTCAAGGCCATGCAGGCTATGACCCACCGCAATTCTGCTTATAACCATGGTCCCTTGGCATGAGCAACCGATGTTTGGGCAATAACTGTAGTTACTAAGTAAGTTACAAGCAAGACGCCCGTCCAGGTAGGGGTCCCTCAGCAGGTCTAGGGTTTAGGGTGAAGAATTGAGGATTTAGGGTTTCGGATTGTTTCTGGAAACTCGACATAGAGCATTCGTGGAGGAAACGACACGCGCAACCATGTCCAGTCAGCCATGCAGAAACCGCGGTAGCCCAAAACCCAAGACCGCAAACCCCAAACCCTGAGCCCCTGAACCTGAAACTCGTAGAACAGGAGTCTCAGTGCAGCACTCGTCCACTGCGGGTGCCAGTGATGGTGATGGTTCATGTGCGTGGAGTTGATCCACTTCTCCAGGCCTGTTTAGGGATTTAGGGTTTAGGGTTTAGGGATTTAGGGATTTAGGGCTTAGGGTTTAGGGTTTAGGGAGTCTAGAGCCTGCTGTAACCACGAGCAAGTTCATCCTTTCCTAGCTGTACAGGACTTACAAGAACACAAATCGCGGCTCTATTCTAAATATGCGGGTGGTTGTCAAAATTATGATCCCTTTTTGGGTACCCTAAATATTACGTGCCGTATTATAATAGGGATCCAAAGAGGGACCATAATTTCGACAACCACCCATGCGGGTCCTTCGTTACGCAATCTTGTTGCATCCTCTAAGGCTCTGTCCTAATAGGAGAATCCTGCCCATACGTTCCAAAACTGTTGGCACTGACAGGAACCTGAAGGTGGATCGCTAAGGCGCTAAGCCCTATATCTTCTGGGTGTCCCTAAGATATGGGGCGATGTACCGGAAATCCTGGCCTTCTCCAAACACACCAAGGAATATACATGTCCCGCCCAATCATCAACCGGCAAGAGGGGTTGCCTCTAAACCCGAACCCTAAAGCCTCAGGTCCTGAACTATTGCAACTGATGATGCACCTCATCCGCATCTATGCCTCCCCCCTTTCAATGGGCAGAAAGGTCTCGTTGGAGCTTACAAGTGCGCAGCAACATCAAAAGCTTGCTGCTAAAGAGTCAGAGTCGAAATGGTGGTTTCTCTAAAGAGGGGGACCCCAATGTAGACCCAATACTGTATTCTAAGGACCCCCCATACCCCTGATGTTCCTTACCCCTAAGGGTCCAAGTACCCAATAATCATATACTTAACCAAAATCTGTACCATAATTACCATTACCCAAATCCCAAGTACCTCATTATTGGGTACTTGGACCCTTAGGGTACTGTGGGTGGAAAGTAGAAAAAAAACGTAAATACGAAAATCCAAGACCAAACCGCGCAACCTTGGACGCCCAACACCCCATCCCAAAACCCTTAGGGTGTGGGGTTTAGGGTTTGGGTTCAGGGTTTGGGGTTTAGGGTTCAGGATCTAGCCCTGAAACTCTAAATCTCCTGAATCTCCTGAACACCAAACCCTGAAGCGCTAAACCGTCAACCACAAAATTGCCCGTGTAAATTGGATGATTTAGGTGGACCCTATATAGGGATTATAGGGTTGCAAAGGGGTTATATAGGGATAATGGAAAATACAATGGAAACTACTATGTTTTAGGGTATGGGTTAGGAGGACCCCCCACCAAGTCGTAGTGACTACAAGGGATAATAAGGATTATAGTTAGGTCCTCTTGTATTCCCAGTATACCACTGTTACAGGGTGGGGGGTCCCATACCAGCTCCTATACTCATTCCTGATTTGACCCTATACCCTAGCCTGATAGTTTCGGCATACTCTTTTCTGTCCTTTTAACCCTAAACCCTTACCCCTAAACCCTAAAACCCTATAAACCCTAAACCCTGTTTAGGGTTTAGAGTTTAGGATTTAGGGTTTAGGGTTTAAGGGTTTAGGGTTTAGGGTATGGAGGTTAGGGTTTAGGGTTTAAGGTTTGGAGGTTAGGGTTTAGGGTTTAGGGGTTAGGGTTTGTGGGGAGATTTGGTCGGCAGGCCTGGGCAGCTGTCAGCATGCATGTTGTCGGGATCGAATGGTCCGCAGATGGCGAACACCTTAGGAAAGATGCGAGCTACAGTCTAAACTCCTAGTAGCCCCCTGAAGTAACCCCTTTAATATAGGATTTAGGGTTTAGGGTTTAGAGTCTGAACTCCTAGTATCCCCCTCAGTAATTAACCTATATAGTACTCCGCTTTATTTACAGCCACATATATAGCCCGTTTAAGGAATTTAGACTATAGCTCCTGTGGGGTTTACAGCTTAGGGCCTTTTAAGGGGTTAGAGTTTTGTGAGCTGAGTGGTTGCGTGGGGCTCCGGGGTGCTGAGGCAGTTTGGGGGGTTGGGGTACTTGCAAGACCCGTTGGGGATGCAATATAAGTCCAGAAGGCGGATTATATAAAACTAAACCTTACATAATTATGGGGGATATATATGCATAGTTATAGGGATCCACTCACCCAATCTCCGAGGAAACTGTGTACTATCGGGCCCGCCACGACTTAAGGGTTTGGAATTTTGATTTTTGGGAACCCTAGACCCTACATACTATATTCCCATGTTCCCGTTTCGCTCGGCATTTTGGGGCCTAGGGCATTGGGTCTACGGCTAGGGTGGCTTCTTCCTGAACCCCCAAAATGATTTATGACCCCGTAAACAGGGTTTAGGGCGCACACCGGTATCCTTTCAAAAGGGTGCCAGCCAACTCTGGCAAGACACCACCAAACCCCAAAAATCCCTGAATAATCTCTGTATGACCTGTACATATCCCTGCGAGAACTTGAAATGGTAGCTGATCAAATTCCTTTTGCCAAAATGGTAAGTATGGAAAAACTCCCCTGAATTTTTCCTTGCAGACATACAGGAACCCCAAATAGTTCTCCATGCCGCTGATGTGTGATTAGTTGGTACTTTGATTCCAGGGATTGACAGTAGGCCTCTACACTGCACGGGTTAGGGTTCAGGGTTTCAACAGTTGACTGCCATGGTTATCGGTACTCATGCTCATAAGAGTAACGTTTTTTTTGGGTGGTTAAACCCCGTAAGATTATATTCCTTTTACTATACCGCAAGGAGGATATAATCTTACTCTATATTGGGTACCATAGTATCCCAAAACAAAATACTACTCATAAGAGCAGCTTCAGTCTTGCATGGGAATGTAGCTTTTTATTAGCTGGCTTGGTTGGCAGGGCTACGGCGGAGGCAGGCGCTTGCCGCCAAATCCCTGCTTGTCGCTTCATGAGCACGAAGGAATAGGAATGTCACGTGTATGTATCCTGAACGTTCAAATATACGCAATCAACTTAATATCCTATGTTGGGCCTTCACTTGTGAGGACATCACTTGGAGGTACATTGGTCGTTATCACTAACCGATACATATAGCTGGCCTGCTGATAACCCCACTTCTACTCAACAACCAATGACTGACCCTCCAAGAAAGGCTTTTGGCGCAGAGTATCGGGCTTGGGGGTAAGAATAAGGGTTCCTGGATCAAGGTTCATGTTAACCCTAAGGACCCTAAACCCTAAACCCTAAACCCTAAACCTCCATCTGATGGAGCCCTCCTCTCCAGAAAGTGAGGGGCAGGATTGCTTACATCATGCCATGTCCATTTTACAGGTTGTCGGCCTCTTGCTGTCTGAACCTTAGACGCTACACTACTGTGGGATTACGGATGTTTTGCCTTGTATAGGCCACAACGATGCACACAGATTCCAAAGCCACTTAGAAACTTCACTGCGCATTTCGCAACAGAGCTGCCCTCATCCGGGTTAATAACTCCAAAGAATATCATGGTTTTCATTCTGATGCGTGTACCAAATCTTTTTTCTCCACACCTTACAGAACACCATAGCCGTTCAGAGCCTGAGAACCCATTGTTGAGAACACCTTTTTGCGACTTGGCACTCAGGCCATCACGTTCAGGCTTAGCATACTTCCGGCAGCTCACCGAAGACGTTCCGAAAAGTTTCATTCATCATTTGCCATACCGAGGGTCTCTAAATACAAAGAGGGTTTAAGGTTTAGGCTTTAGGGTTTCGGGACCCCGACGATATGTGGGGATGATACTGTAAAGAGACTCCAGGGATGTCTCTCGAGAATGTAGAGCGGCTATCTTGGGATACTAGGCCGGTAATAACCTGCAAAATTAGAGAGTCATCTAGCCACGTTCCTATATCAGCAACACCCTCTAACAAATATCATAAATCCAGAGCGCTAAGATCCTGGAAGACTACTCTTGAACGGTGAAGACTCTCTTTCAAGGGGCCAATTAACCCACCTACATCATGAATCAGCTGGGGCTCTGCCATCATCATAGAACTTAGCTAAGGGTTCGACAGGGAGTCGGGATCTCTGTGATTTCCTAGGCTTATTGTCTTAAGGCCTTGCACGGCTTTACCAAACAATTTATACGCAAGAATCCTAACAAATCGCATTTAAAATAGAACCTCCTTAATTTCCTGGATTCTAAACGATGAAGTTTGTCTACAGGACCTCGTATGAAAGAATCCCAGACACCTCTGATTTGATTAGATTTGCGGTCTTTCCTGCCCTTTCAGGAAACCTGGTTAAAGCATGAAAGCTTTTGATAGATTTTGAACGCGGTTGCTTTTTGATCGGACTTCTGTCAATCAATGTCACGCCAATACCCCTAAGCCCTAGGCCCCAATAACAAATTACTGTTCCGGCCTGGTCGCGCTTCCTTATTAGGCGGTGCTCATTTGAGCCTAGCATCGCCCTTACTAAGGCCTACAACTTGAACCCTATATTATCCCCTATATAACCCGTTTAAGGAGTGTAGATTAAGGCTCATTTTGTTATTGGGGGAAGTGATAAGGAACAGCAGTCAAAGTAATGCTATGACTAATGCTCGCCGTACCTGCAGAACGAGCCGCCTGCATGATTTCAATGCTGCAGGTTCGGTAATTAGCGGTGGCACGTCTTGCGGTATGGAGCTTAGGGTTGGGGATTTAGGGTTTTAGGGTGCAGGGGTTAGTGGTTTATGGCGCAGGGTCCACATTTAGGCAGACATCGGAATGAAAGAAATTCCCCTGGGCCCATAGCAGCAATGTTCAGAACCCTGAAATCACACCAAAGAAATCGAGATCCCTAGAACAAATGGCACTAAAGCACTAAGCCTTTTAAATCCCCCAAAACTGCCTATACTCTCAGAAACTAGCATGGAAAACCTGCCTTAAACCCTATCACAAGACAGCAGCTTCTGGGGTTCCATGCTAGTTTGGTGGAATGCAAGCCTCCTCAACCATACAACCAGAGAGAGTAGCAGCATGGGTATCAATCCCGATACTTCCCAGCTTTGCAACGAGTACTCTTTTAAAATCCTCAACCCTTATCCCTAAACCTTCTCTCCTAGACCCTAACCCTAAACCCTAGCACAACCCAACACCCAAGTCCTAGAGCCCATAAACCCTGAGCCGAAAGCCCTAAACACCAAGCGGTTAGTGCTTAGGGTTCAGCGTCTCAAGTCCAAGGACTCCTTCAATGAGCAGCTATCAAATTTAACGGACAAATCTCGACGCGCCCCATAGGTCCCACAACATTAAGAAAATATATTCAACTCAGCGCTACATCATCTAAACTTCTGCCCCCCTGTGTAGCTTGTCTTGGAAGGATATTCGAAGAATGCTTCAGCGGACTTTTGTGAATAGACCACTCTGTTTTGCTTTCTTGCTGCGGGGAACTTTTGCTGTTAGACCCATTATCTATGCTCCTGTACCCTCTGTGTATTTTCTTGGTGAATGGTACTTGAAAAATGTGTGTTGTCAACTTTTATGGCAGACCTCTCTGTGCAATTTCTTGCTGAACGATGCTTTGTCAACTTTTGTTGGAAGACCCCTCTGCAAGGATTGCTTGCCGAAAGGTATCTGAAGAGTGTTTTGTTCAACTTTTGTGGCCCTGAACCCCAAACCCTATACCGCATCATTTTCTTGCTGAGGAGCCTAGGTCCACTCCTAACTTCAGGGGACCCTGAGATTCCACACATAATTTTACCCACCAAATGTATGACCTTGCCCTCGATATTTACAACCTTGCCGATTAAATCTTTGATCATGCCAATTCGTATATGTGTCGTGCTCAAGGTCAAAATTTCATAGGCAAAACTATAATATTGTTGTGGGCAAGGTTCCTTTGACTCTGCCCACAAAATTTATGACCTTACCCACGAGATTGATGACCTTGCCCCGAAATCGCTGACATTAGAACTATGTAAGCAAGAGAGGTTTGGGTGTTGAGGTTTAGGGTTGACACTCTGGCGCTCCGCACCTTCGTCTTCGGAGAGGCCGCTTCCGAGCATCTACGTCTTGAGAGCCCCAAACCACCCCCCAACAGATCACGAATCTGCGAGTTTACTGGGTTCCTTGGAAGGAAACTTCAATTAAGCTAGCAAGACCTGGGTATAGACGGGGAACTTGCTTAAAGTTCCTATATAAGCTATAGTCTAAACTCCTAGCATCCTCCTCAAGGACCCTATACTAAGCCCCTAGATAAGCCCCTTTGGGGAGTTTAGACTATGGCTCATATAGCTTCTTCTTAGGTAATGTAATGTCGACCCGTGATTAATAAACCCTCCTCCGTTTAAGGGCCGAAATATTCGTATCCCGATGATAACCCCTGTTCAGGGGAGGGGTTTATGAATCAGGGGTCTACATCCCTAGACCCTAAATAGTAGTTTCCATTTGATTTTCCATTATCCCAATATGACCCCAATATGACCCTAATGTCATTTTCCGTTGGGGTCCCATTGAATCAGGGGTCTGGGTTAGCAGAGTTTATAGGGTCCAGAAGCAGCAGGCCTTGAAAGAGCGCAGAACGGAAACGGGCAAACGACAGATCAATAAGATCCGTTTTTGGGTTCCAGGTTTAGAGGTAGGGTTTAGGGTTTAACGTTTAGGCTTTAGGGTTTAGGGTTTAGGGTTGAGGGTTTACTTGGAGGGTCAGGGGACTTGGTAAGTGGGTTAATAATGTAAATAACTTGGGCTAATATATGGCTTATAGGGGTTAGAAGCTAGAAGTATACTTTCTAAGTCCCCCTGGTCCCGAGTCCCCATAAGGGGTTGTCTACATGAGCCCTGGACTAAATTTGTAGTATGTCCCTTAATAGGTCCCCCCCAAACCCTATATAGTCCCCCTATAGGTCCCCCCCAACTTAAATTTAGTCAGTAGTTCAAATTGCGGTAGAGGTGATTGGAGCACCCCTGACTGCAGGGCAAACGCCAGCGTGAATTATGGTAGCGCCAAAGGCCGCCTGCTACTTGGAGGGAGGTTGGAATATAAACTACTTAATGACCTACCATTGGCCATGGTTACTAGCCTTCGCGGACCCATAATTAAATTGATGTAGACCCCTCATTAATAAACCCCCTCCCCTTAATGGGGGTTATAATAGGGATCCTAATATGAAGGCCCTTCAAAGGAAGCGATTTCTTCATCATGGGTCTACATTACGTAGTTTCTCTACAAGTACTACGCAAGTATCTGGAAGACCTAGAATATTGAGCTTTGAGTCTGAGGTTCGCAGTAGGGTCGAATGGAGTGAGGGGTTCTTGTACGGTAGAGACCTGGATAGTTACCAGTACAGTGGTCTCAGATTTGTTGCTCTAACCATGACATAAGGTACCTCAACTAGACCTCAACATGATATTCGCCGAGGCATCCAGCCTCAGGGCGGCGTTCAGATCCCGATAAAAAACCCCCTCCACTCCTTTTTGCAGACACACCTAAGCCTTGGCGGACCTCAGCCCCCCCCCCCAATGGTGGGTGGCCTAGTCCAGCCTGACCATCCCGCGTGAAATTTCGGCCTCCTTTGGCGGTACGCAGCGGGCGCATTTTTCGTTCAAAATCGGGTTTGGGGCTTTTGGAGGCCCCGAGGCCCCAGAGGCCCCTGGCCATTGGAGGCCCCTGGAGGCCCCTGGAGGCCCCTGGAGGCTCCTGGAGGCCTAGACGGCCTGGACCCTGCAAAACCCCCACATGCATAAATTAACATCTACAGACCCTAATATATACTATGGCTTACATTTGATACA
>CAJNIZ010012803.1:37282-50295 GCA_905231905.1 Symbiodinium pilosum
TTTAAGGTTTAGGGTTTTGAGGTGTGGAGCCAGGGGATTCCGGGGTGACGCGTGAATTCTACTTAGCAGCTTGCTTGCGGTTAGGGGTTGTTCTCAAGATAATTATACGTATATCTTCAAATAACTTTCGTGGCTGCCTTGAAGGTCTGGAAGTTAGGTAAGCTAGCCTGTTCAACTCGAACGGGATTTGGGCCTATATGATTCTGCTATAATTGTATACGGAATATAAAAACATGATATTGGTAAGTCTTAAGGCTTCTACATTACCATGTTCTTGCACATTTGCATGAGCACATTCGGACCCTGTTAGCAGAAAGGATTCCAAAATAATGTATTCCTCGAATAATGAACTGGTAGCCCTATGGTACGGCAGCTGTTCATACACATGCCCCAGAACCCGGGATGCCACCAAAAAAACATGTTGCCTAGTCACTGCGGTTCCTCATTAGGATACAAATGGGGTTTGTGCAGATTCCTTATTGGATCTCTGCTTCTTCGGAAAAAAGGCAAAGTGTGAACCACTAAATCAACAGCTCCCCCACGTAGCTCTATCCAGTCAGCTCTATCCACTCGGAGGGAATAGCCGTCAAGCAATCAGAAGCCTTCGTGGTGGCACATCCAATCCTTAAAGCTCCCTAAACCCTACACCCTGAACCCTAAAACCTTAACCCTAAACTCTGAACTCTAAACCCTGAACCCTAAACCCTGAACCCTAACCCCTGAACCCTAAACCGCGTCCTTGCGCATGGAACAATCCCTCCAGGCTGCTCGATGGGATTGCTTCTTGGTTATGTTTCTAGCCCCTACTTTCACCGATGATAAAAAGAAACAAGTAAGCCCGAAAACTGGCAAAACCTACACCCTAAACCCTGACCCCACATCTTGAACTTAAAATCCCTACAGAACAGAACGCGGAGTCCTTGATATCCCAGATTTGCACGGGCCCACCCTGCATCAGGAGCCATGCGGTTCAGGGTTGAGGGTTTAGGGGCAGAATGCTCCAAAAACAAGGTTCGGCCGTGTCAGAATGTGCTGGCACTTCAGCTGTAATCCCCCTACACCCCTAGACCTATACTTAAAAATTGTTAATTTTTTAGGGTTCTACGATGAAAAAAAAAAGGACTGAGGAGACTACAGTAAGAGTGTTCTAGATGTTCTGATTGAACTAAAACGTTTAGCGACTCTGTGTAGCCGATCACATTTCTCATGCAATGAATCTTGACCATATGGGGATTTCCCAAAATTAGAGGTACCATTTTGGGGGTCCCCATAATAAGGGCTATAGTATATTGGGGTCTATATTGTGGTCCCCCTGCTTTGGGAAACTACCATATTGTTGCAATGTCAATACTAGACAGCGCTCAAGTAGCCCGAGTTCCCACAGCAGGGAGAGTAAACGGGGATAGCGCCGTCGCGCTTCCAATTAAGCAAAAGCTGGGTCCCTCAGCAGAATCGAATCTCGATTTGTACAGAGGCAGAGGATTTAGTGTCCCTGTGCAGATAGATGCTCAGCCCTGAAAACATGCTTTAAAAGCGCTGTTCATGTGTGCAGGGCGTTCTTTACATGCCGAAGGTATGTTCGATCTAGTCGGGCCATTGGAGCTATCAGCCCCTCTCACGCTCCTCCGCTGCATGTGCTTGAACGTCATGGGCGACCCTAAGGCCTGACTGAACCCTGAACCATGAACAATAAACCCTAAACCGTGAATCCTAAGCTTTTAGACCCTAAACCCTAGACCTTGACCTTACTTCCTTGTGCTTCAGAAGGTCTATGAGCGCTGTTGCCCCACCTGGGTCCCGGCAGCCAGAATCATGCCATCTGGGTGCCACTTCATACAGTTGTAGCCTCAAGGTGTGGGGTTTGGAGGTTTAGGGCCTTAGAATTGAGGGTTAGAGGTTCACAGGTTCAGAGAGGTTTGGAGCTTTAAGGGTTTTGGAGAGCACGGTTGGTTTAGGTTTTTGGCCTTCAGTCACAAGATGCTACACATGGAGGCAATGGGGCCATCCACTCTATGCTTCGAGGCTCGAAGGTTGAGGGGCCTCAAACACGAGGCTTCGCCAAGATGCAGAGCGCCTCGCAATCTGAATGCAATCCCTTCTTGCAAAAGGCTACAGCATACCAACGTTGACAACGGTGCTGTTATTGGTAGTCATGCCTGATAAGCAAAGTAGCAGCAGGAGGCATACCATTGGTCTGCTTAGTGGTAGCCATCCCTATATGTAAATTTAGGGGTTTAGGGTAGAGGCAGCCATTTTCACGTTACAGCTCCTGTGGCGAGAGCTCAAGGTACCTCAAAGTCTTATCTTCCACGACCTTGGGAAGAAGCCGAGAGCGCTGCAACAGCATTCCTAGAACCAATCCACTCGTAGGGAATGAAGGTATATGGGTTGTAGGGACTAGTAGAAGGGACTGCCACTTTTCGGAAACCTATGAACTACAATCTAAACTCCTCATATCCCCCTTGATGAGCCCCACGGTAGTCCCCTATATTTGCCCCTTTAAGGAGTTTAAGCTATAGCCCATATAGGGAGTACTACGGGGATCTGTTCCGTTAAGCCACAGATTCGGCACCAAACCTAAAGCACTGCTGTGTTGAAAAGTCTGAATTAACGCGAACTCCTGATACTGACAAGCCCCTCCACAATCCAAAGCTCGCAGGCAAGAGCCCAACAGACTTGAGGATACTTTGTGTACCGGTGGAGGAGATAAATACCTCAAAACCTCAATCCCATAACCCAAACACCAATAAACAAGGTCCCTACATGGCGAACGCTTATTTCTGAACCCGCGAGACTAATATGCGGCTAGTATTTGAAAATCGCGACGCCACCAAAGCTACTAGGGCCACCAGGTATTAAAGAAAAACATACAGTAAACTACCGCCTCAGCATCAACGCATAATCACTTCTGAAAGACGAGGAGGCCGTATACACGCCCCAGAACATTAGGAACGTGATTGCCGGGACTCCTCTGAACCAACAGAACTCGCAAGCAGGGCGTGCTTTGAAAAACTCCAAACCCTGAAACCCCTAAACCGTAAAACCCCTGGAGCCTAAACCCTCAACCCTAAGCCCCAAACCCTAAACCCCTGGACCCCTGAAAAACTCCCCTTGCAAGTGAGAGGCCATACTCCTGCTCACGGAGGTGCTTCACCTCACAAGAGAATAAGGTAGTTTCCCTAAATAGGGGGACCCCCGAATATAGACTCCCAAATACTATAATCCTGCTTAGAGGGATCCCCAAAATGGTACCCCTTATTTTGGGAAACCCCCGCAACTTGTGAAAAAAAAGCAGGGCTTTGATTCTGCCATGTCGCCCTCGCATTCTGAGGATTCTTGAGGGCTCCTCCTTCAGCCCTTAATAAGGCTAAGTCGTGTAGCCCAAAATTGTTGCTTGAGGGCTCGAAAAAATTAGGGTTTAGGGTTCTGGAATCGCTCACAGATGTTGCAGCTACATTAAGCGGATGCTGATGTGTCTTTTTCGGTGCTCGAAGGTCAGCGAGATTAACAGTCGAAAGCTACTCAGTCACGGAAACCCATAATCCTCGTAGGGACCACATTCCCTTCAAGTTTCCAATATTCAAATTTCGAGCCTCTGTCGTCAAACCTTTGAAATTACCGAAGAACTCTAGAATCATAATGAGCCCTAATTAACCCTTAAACTTGTACACCTGAAGAAACTCCCCAAATCTTACTTCCCGCACCAGGCTCTAAACCCCAAGCCAAAGCCGACCCAGAGCTCTAGATAGGGTTTAGGGTTTAGGGTTTAGGGTTTGGGGTTTAGGGTTTAGGGAACCCAACTCTTAAGCCCGGGAAAGCCTTAAACCTAAACCTCAATGCGAGCTAAACTTGCAGTTCCTTGGGGCCCCAGTTCGCTATTTCGTCAGTTTTTAATTCCAAACTTACAAAATTCTCAGCTCTAGAACTTTGATAATTAAAATGCCACCGAAAAGCTGAAGACTCGTCATCAACTCGAAGCCCTAAACCCTTAAGCCCTATAAGTAGATAGAATATGGGGTATATAGGGATCTTATGAGAATATACCCAAAGCCATATTCTATCTACTTAAGGGGGACTATAATCCCTTTGAACCCTCAAACCCTGAAATCCTGGAGCTCGAACCCGTCACCCTCCATGTCTTGCCAGTCAAGGCACACAGCGCCCCGACTCCAACTCAAACACAGCCTCGGCTCTGCTCACACAGAAGTTGTAGGATCCATGGTTTGGGGCTTTGGGTTAGAATTTAGGGTTTAGGGTTTAGGGTATATATTGGGGTTAGAGTTTAAGGGTCCAGGAATTGTAGGGTCCAGGGTTTGGGGGTGTGGGTTTGAATTTAGGGTTTAGGGTTTAGGGTGAAAATTATATATTGGGGTTATAACAATAACGGAGCATCAAATGGAAAAGAAGATGGAAAATGAAATGGAAGCTGGGGTTATACAGGGGTATATAGGGTCTGGGGTGTACTGGAGCTGGGGATTTGGGAAGTAGGATATGTAAGATTTAGGGTTTGAGGCCAAGGATATGGAGCGCCGGGGTGGCAGAGCAAGGTTTTCATATCTGGGAGTTGTTTAGGGCCTTTCTGCCTGGAGTTCCAGATGACCTTAAACCCTAAACCCCTAGAACCCTAAACCCTAAACCCTAATCCCTAAACCCCTAAACCCTAAACCCAAACCCTAAACCCCAACCCCAAATCCCTAAACCCTCAACTGAAAGTCCCAGGCCTGCTGAGGCGCGCATCCAAACATACCTTCTCTTTCTCCTTAAGTTCTAAAAGAAAACTTTAAACCTCACTTGGAGGTTTAGGGTTCTGGGTTTAGGGTTTAGGGTTTGGGGTTTCGGGTTTAGGGTTTGGGGTTTAGGGTTTGGGGTTTAGGAATAACATATAGCCGTATTATGAGCCCCCAAGCAACCTTGTTGTAGTTGGATTTCACCTTAATGCTGTAGTCCTTCAAGCCTACCCTTCCCCAACCTAATCTGGACCTTCGCAGGGTCAGTAGTTTTCCCTAAACCCTAAACCCCTCTTAGTTTGAGGGAATGCAAGTGAAGCTAAATGCAAGCGAAGGCTCCCAGGACTTGTCCAAGCCCGCGCTAAGGAAGTAGTCGCCTGAACTTACTGCAGGGCCTAGGTTTCACATCCAGGGTTTAGGGTTCAGGCTGCAGTGTTCGATTGGGCTTTTGGCTTGAGGTCTAGAAATTCTATGAACAGAGTCTAGGGTTTACGGCTTGAAGCTTGGGGTTTAGGACTTCCAGGAGAGAATGAGAATCTTACCCTAAACCCTAATCTTGTGGCAACTAATATGAATGAACCACGCCCCAGGCCCTAACAAAGCAGGAGCCTCAATCCCAAAAGCTCCTACTGTAAGCTCCATGCCGAAGCCCCTCAAACCCACAAACACCCCACAAGAATCCTAAACAGCACAAACTACAACCATTATGTCACAGATATACATATATATATATATATGATTCTAAACAGCTTCTACCTGAAATCTCTCTCTCTCTCTCTAACAATTTCACCCCAAAGTCTCGACTGCCTGCCGACAGCCCTCTCCAGAATGGGTATGGATTGCTGAACACCCCAATCGGTAGAATCTGAAGGGCCCGAATGAGGGGCAACACCCAAAGGCTAAACCCTCAACCCTAGACCCTGAACAACCTTCAACCCTGAAGCCTACACCCAAAACCCGAGCTAAAAGCAATGAGCACAACGCAACTGACCCACTACTAGCAAGAGCGGCGATGAAGCATTTGTAGCTTAGGCTTGTGGATTCATGGTGTAAGGTTTAGGGAATAGGGCTTGAGGCTTGTTACTGCTTGTGTGTTTAGGGTTAAGGATTTCGGGCTCTGGGTTTGGGGTTTAAGGCTTCATGTCAAGTGGACCAGACAAAGTGCTGACCTTACTCCAACTCTAGTCAGTCTACACCACTGACACTACGGCAACTCTTGATCAAACCCAACCAGAAAACCCATTCTCTATCAAGTCTAGATACGAAAGTATCGGGTTGTTGTAGAGCACCAACTTTAAAATCTACATCCTAAACCCAAACCCTGCACACAAATCTCCGAATCCGGAGCTTTCAAAGAAAACTCCCATGTCCAATTCCTAAGCCCTAAACCCTAAACCCTAAACCCCTAAAGCCCTAAACCCTAAACCCCTAAACCCTAAACCCTCAACCGCCTCAACCCTAAACCCTAAACCCTAAACCCAAGTCCTAAGCCAACCCCAAGACTAACATACTCTGAGGGCTTATGGCCTGGAGCTTGAGGGCTTAGGATCTAGGATTTAGGATTTAGGGTTTAGGGTTTAGGGTTCAAGGTCGAGGATGAAGGATGTAGGGTTTCGGGCTTGTGTTTTGTGTCGGATTTCGGGTTTAGGGTTTAGGGCAGAATAAGCTGAGCTTTCAACAACTCCTAGTAGTCCCCCTAGTAGCCTTAATAACCCTTATAATGCTCCCCAATCTAATCCCCTAGTTAACCCCCTTTAATCACTCAAGGTCGACCCGGGCCTAGCGGATGGATGGAGAGGTCAGTCACCTGCTTCAAGTCTTAGGACTTAAGAGTCCGGAATGTAGGGTTTAGGGTGTGTCCAAGGGGTCGGTGGGTTCGGGCTTCAAGCTTCAGAGTCACTAAACGCTAAATGTCTAGAGTTTTGAATTGAAAGTTCCGGGCATAAGATGTTGCAAACGGGGCTTGGACTTGTGGTATCTGAGCAGCTTGCCTTGAGTAGCGGGGCCTCATAACTTCAAGAGGTTGGACTGTTCACTTTAAATGGGGGGGTCCCAAAATTGGAGGTACCTTTCTGGTGGTTCTTTTCATAAGGATTTCTACGTTTTGTCTATATTGGGGTCTGCCTAGTTTGAGAAACTATCAAATTTGTTTGGGGGGCACGGTCAAGCAAGATGTGGCTCTCGATGGCGAACCCTTATCTAGCGTTTAGGGTTCAGGGTTTAAGGTTCAGGGTTGCAGACCCTAAACCTTATCTAAACTGGCCTGCTGGTCAGGAACTTAAGTTTAGCTACTATGAAAGAAACCCTACTATTTACTATATACCCATATTATGGTAACTTACATTAAATTCCTTAACAGCACCCCAGAAAAAGTAAAGCTTTGAGCAGTGATGTCTTGTGGCAAGTCTTCTTTGGGGGGAGTAAAAGCCATGACCTCAAGCTGGAATCTGCAGGGAAGAGAGCTTTGGCCTGCAGAATTTGGGTTTACAGAGTCATAACATCCAAACGAAATGCATCTCGGAAGTGAGTCGTGCATGTCGCGTGCATCAGTAAGCTTCCTTACAGCCGAGCAAACTCACAAACCACAGGCTCCGTAGCTCCTACAGTACTTCAGGTCCTAACACTGCGAGCGCTGGACAATTTAGGGACCCTAAACCCTAAACCCACAATATCCTACATGACCCTATGTACTTAAACCATCAGAGCTAATTATGGTGTTACACTATACAAAGCGTCATGCAGGATGTTGTCCATCAAGAATCTTAAGAATGTGTCGCCTTCTCAGACTAGGCACGCTTCACAGCAGCTCCCTAAATCAAATTTCAGCTTCAGATCAAAGCCCTAAACCCTAAAACCTAAACCCCCCGTTGTCCCTCCAACCTATTTGCATCCTGAGCCTACCTCCCACAAATCCTCACTCCATAAATTCCAAAACCCCTTTCCCTGAATAGTTGGGGTCAATTGTTTAGGGTTTAGGTTTTTGCCCGAAGGGCATAAGGGTAAAATCCGAGCTCCATATGTCTCCCACCCCGAAAAGTCCAACCTAAGCCCCAAGCCCTAACTCCCTAACCCTAAAGTCCTAAACCCTAAACCCTAATTCCCTCAACCCTAATTTCTTCAAATCCTAAAGCCACGCTCCCTATGCCTCCAATCCCCCAACACCTTAAACTGGGTTGCCGCGAAGGAATTTTATTGAAGTCAGTATAATGGGGGGACAATACTAATTACTATGTATACCCATATTGCGGTAACTTAAGCCCTGAACCCTACACCCTAAACCCTAAACCGTGTATACCCATATGAGCTATAGTCTAAACTCCTAAAAGGGGAATATATAAAGGATTCTGCAGGGGAGTATTATAAGGATCATTAAGGGGGATACTAGGAGTCTAGACTGTAGTTCATACTATGGTAATTTGAGTCAACTTTCCTCAACAGCAGCCCATGACAGCCAAGCTCCCGGCCTCACCACCATGTTTCCGAATCGTGTGGCGGCAGGTGTACCTCTGTTTTCCATGGGCTTAGGGAGGTTTGGGGTTTAGGGTTTAGGATTTAGAGTCCATTGTTTGAAATGGCTGTTTGGGATTTAGGGGCTTAGCGGTTAGCCTCTAAGGTCTTGGCTTAAGGAGACTAGCGTTTCCAGGGGTACGGGCACTGTAATGTCTATGGCTCAAGCTTTGGGCGTTGGGCCTTCAGGCTTAAGCATAACCAAGACCTGAATAGCTGGCAGTCGCATCTTTTGTATGATAAGGGGCTTAGCTTTTAGACCATCTTCTGTACAATGCGGAGGCTTTAGTTTGCCCAAACACGGAACAAGAACCCTGAAACCTAAACTGACTGCTATCATGTGATTCTTACAGGGTCTTCAATGGGGCTCGGGGGTACAAAAGTCCTTTTAATGCCACCAGGCCTAGGTTAAAATGTTCCGCTTCGTTTGCCACTTGATTTTCATTCCCTTAACCCGGGACCCTACACGTCCCGCTGTGTCCCTAGAGACTCCAATTTTGATTTCATCTTCCATTTCATTCTTCACTATGGGGTGGGAACTTCCAGCAACTACTCTACTGACTTCTTACGCACTACGCATGTTTCGACTTCAGTTGGGTGTATTGTGGGGAATGGGATTCGGCATTTAACCGTAAACCCTAAACCTTATACCCTAGCTGAAGTCGATCTGAGATGTGGACGGGCCGGTCCACTCGCCACTTGACGTCCACACCTGCAACAAGCACGATGTCAGCTGAAAGCTTTGGGTTTTGACCCTGGGGCGTGGAGTTCAGAATGTGGAATGGTGAGTGATTGGTGTGGAAGGGTTGTAGAAGCTACTGTTGCCACTAAAACTCTCGCGTGGCTTTACCATAATCCCCCAAGGAATGAGGGTTTAGGGTTTAGGGCTTAGGGTCCATAATCCCCCAAGGAATGAAGTACTTCGGGTCATGCAGGATTTTAGGATCCACCAAAGTACTGTAAGAACCTTGCCAACTGCTTGGAGAGGCATCTAGCGCAGCAAGCAATCCGTGGACCTACAGACCGAGCACGTTGACCCAACTGTCTACTTTAAGTGGTACTTTTTATCAAGGGTACAGGTCCTGCGGTTACTTGCTGACTTATTTTCTTACTTATACACTTCCTTATCTACTTGCTTACCTACCTACTTACTTGCTCACTCACTCCAAGCCGTTCACCAAAAACCTCAATCAAACCCTAAACCTTGAGCCCTAAACGTATAAATCCTAAACCCTAAACCCCATATAAACACCCTCTAAGGACTTTAGACCCTAAACCCTAGATCCTAAACCCTAAACCCTATATAACCCCGCCTTTAAGGACTTTCGACTATTAGCTCCTACATATATATATATATAATCCCCTATAGAAACCCCTATAAGGAGTTTAACCCTAAATCTTATATTACCCCCTTTAAGGACTTTAGACTATAGCTCCTATAGAAGAAGTATGTATCCAAGCCTTGACAGTGGCATCCTGTGAGGCTGATAACACCACGTCCTGAGAATGTGGCTTCATACTGTGGGTCAAGGATCTGGGTTTTAGGGGTTTAAGGTTTAGGGTTTAGGGTTTAGGGTTTAGGGTGGATACTACTTGGAGGGTCAGGCGGACTTAGTAAGTAGGTCAATAATGGAAAAGAAAATGGAAACTACTATTTATTATTTAGGGTTTAGGGTTTAGGGTCAGGGGGACTTAGTAAGTAGGTTAATAATGGGGATACATAGGGTTACTATATGGGTTATAGGGGTATTAACCTACTTATTAAGTCCCCCTGACCCTCCAAGTAAGCATGACCCTCAGTACCTTACACTTTGGGAATTATGGTATTATAGTATACTAAGGTCATGCAGGATTTTTGGCATCAACAGTACTGAGAGTCAAGGATCTGGGTTTTAGGGGTTTAAGTTTAAGGCTTGAGGATCCGGGCTTAGGGTTTGGGGCTCAGGGTTTTGGATCTGGGCTTTAAGGTTGAGGTTTAAGGCTTAGGACTTAGGGTGTTGGGCTTAGCGTTTAAGATTCAGGATTTAGGGCTTGGGTTCAGGATTTAGGGCTTGGGGTTTGGGGGCGTTCAGTCGTCGAAACTCCCCTAACGACCCTTGAACCCCAAAAGGGGGCCCTGCTTGCCGTTTACAAGAAGTCTGTTTGGCGTTCCGCGTTGTTTAGGGAAGGCAAGATGAAGGGAAGAATATTTGTTAGTAGGAGGCGGGGAATATAAAGGGAAGGCGACTGCCACCGACGAAGCCAGCTCGAATTACTTGTCCGGAGGGGTTCCGATAAAAAGAAGTGTAGTAGCATTTTGTTGTCTATATTCAAGTCCCTTGCTTGTGGAAACTACCGTGAGTACGTTAGAGGATTCGAAAGGTAAAGGGTTTAGGTGCTGTAGGTTTGTGGTGACGGTCTTGCAAAGTTCCTGGCGTAAGGATTTGAATGCTTCGCCCTAAACCCAAATCTCTAAATCCTAGATCCTAAACCCTAATTAAACCCTAAACCTAAACCGTACAACCATGAACCCTAAACCATAACCCTAGACCTGGACCTTCGTGCTCAATACCTGTTGAGGTGTCATAGAGGATGGAGGAAATCCTGCTAGGTATCTGAACTGTTGCCAGTAACATTACTGGGGCTATTTTTCGTGGTCCAAGTTTCCTCCATCAACAAGATGGCTTTCATGTTTCTGATGTGTTTATCATTACGTTTACGTTGTTGATGCATGCCTTGTGATACGCACTATGACTACAATTTCAGCATTCTGTGTACTACTCCTAAGCCCTGAGTCCTGGACCCTGAACCCGGAACTGTACCCCTGATTCCAGAAGTCGATAAAACCTTGCTATAGAACTTCTAGAAGGGTTAGGTAGGATTGAAAGGGATCTGGGGCTTGATGTTTAGGATTAAGGGTTAAAGTTCTCCCGGTGGTGCCCAAATCTGCAATGAACACCTGAGCCCTAATGCAGGAAGCTGGTAACCCTGAAGGTGTACCCTCATCAATCCCCAACGGCTGATATGGTACTTTCCCAAGATAGGGAAACCCCAATACAGAGCCCCAAATACTATAATGCTTATAATAAGGACCCCCAAAAAGGTATCCCTGAATCTGGTTGATATGTTCCCGTGCTGCTTCGCTTTGAATCCTGCACTCCGTGCCCCAAAACTTCAGCCGCAAAGTGAGCCAGGGAACTGCTTGTTTACAGCATACTACAAAGGCCTAAGTAATTACCAATATCATTTTGAAGTCCATTTGAGGTACCACAGACTATAAATATATATGGAATATGGAACCATGATATTGGTAATTATTTAGGCCCCTATTGAACACCGCTCCTCGATGGGCACACTTTGACCAGCTAAGGGTTTAGGACTAGCGAAGCGCCTCAAGCCCTAATTACAGCAAATGACCCTATCAAAATAGCCGTCCTCATCCCTTCAACCCTGAACTGACTGTCACTCAGGATCATTCCCCCGCTTTTTGCTAGGCTTCAAAAAGACGAAGCTTACTGAGCCATAGACCCTTTCTGAGGTCATTTCCCTTTTCTCTGCCAAACCCTAAACCCTAAACCCTACCTGAGGCCTGTGCTTTTGTGGAGTGCAGCGCAACTGCCGTGATCTGCACAGCGAATCAGGCATTCCAAGATTCCCAAAATGACCCCGATCCTGAAAAGGGACTCCTGTTTAGGGTTTAGGGCTTAGGGTCTACAATCCACCCAGAGTCACAATACAAAGCCACGACAGCCGTCAACGCTGAAACTCTGCACTCGCACCAAGAAGAGATTCACCCCTGCACAGTCCCCATGCAAGCCCTACAGGATTACCACTTTTTACAAGAGGAATTGTAATAACCACGAAAACGATAGTAATAATCATGCTGATAATATTCGTAATAGCAAGAATAATCATAACGTTAGTCATATGGTAGTTTCCCTGCGTAAGAGGACCCCAATATGAACCCCAAGATATTATACTCCTTGTATGGGGACCCCCAACAAGGTACCCCTTAGTTTGACAAACCCCCATAGAATGGTAAGTTGAGGGTTCTGAATTCTAAGATGATGAACAGCAGTTTAGGGCTTGGACCACGGGATTCACAAAAGTGTAAGACCTGCGGAGCACCCCCTACTTAAGGGCAAGTACAAGCCCCGTAAACCACTGGGAAGAAACCTCGAACTAGAGAACCTCCCAAACCTTGATAGCCCGAAAGCCCCCCTTCAAAGCTCCAAGGCAAAAAAAAAAGCACTCAAATCCTTAGATCCTTCAAAGCCCTACACCATAATTCTGAACTTTCAATGCTACGATAAGATCAGGTAAGAACACAACCAGCCTAAACCTCGAGTGCTGAAGATCCTGGGTACCACCACCAAACTGGGTTGACCCCTAAAACCCTTTGAAAAATATTGGTATATAGGGTCCCTTATTAAAGCGATTAGGGAAAATGTCAAATATCCCTGGGGCCTACCCAGCAAACCAACATGGAACCCTCGCATTGCCCTAATTCAAAGGGACAGTGTTCTGTACAAGGCCCACCGTGAGGGTTCTGTGTTAGCGTAGGGGAAGTAACTATGGGTAGGGCTAATAATTACCATACAGAGCCACACCCATGACTATCCTACCCTAAAGGAGCCCCGCATATTCCCTACAGCCCCAGTATGTAATGTTGCACCCTCTTTAATCTTAGGGGCCCCCCCTCCCCCCTAACAATACGGGCCTCCGAAAAATAAAAATCGGACGTCCTCAATAAGGCTCCCACGGTACTGAGGCCCCGGGAGGCCTTGGGGATTACTTTAA